>JAJEJO010037554.1:0-24691 GCA_020662805.1 Glaucomys volans
TTCAAGATGAAGACACTACTGGGCAGTGGGAGGAAATGGAAGAAGGTTGGGCATGTTTGGAGGAAGACCTGAAATGGGGCAGGAGGTGCCCTCAGCAAACATATCTTTTCCCTGTGGGCTCATCTTAATCCTCATTCTCCTGGTAGTATTCCTCCTCCCCTTCCTGTCTTTCTGTCCTTCCCTCTCTCAGCCTCCTTCTCTCTCTGCCATTCTATCCCCTGGTGGGCAAGTGCTGAGTAGCTTGCAGCTGCCACACACTCTGCCACTATGGTCAGCCTCAGTTCAGAACCAAATGGAAAGCTAGGAAACCCAGAACCAAAAGAGGATTCCTCCTCTAAGTTATTTTCTTCAAGTATTGTCACAGTGAGGAGAGTATGACCAGACAGACACCTCATTGGAGCCATGCTTCTGCCATTGTTGGTAGCCAATTCCATGTGGACCAGGCATCCTAGAATGGAGGTCACATCCCAAATGCTGTCCTACTGAGAACAATCATTCCAAAGAACATGAAAGGGACTGCTTCACTCCCACATTTTGCTATGGGCCAGGGATGCCACAACCCCCAGTGGGTTTCAGACACCCAGGGAGTCCCTCCTCTGATCCTGCAGCCCTCCTCTAACAAAGTGCCTGTTCTCAATCATTGTGGGTTTGGATGTGTGTACCTCTGCTATGAATTTCTGAGCCTAGCAAGCCTTAGCATTCTGCTACCATAAAGTCAGCTAACTTCACAGACTTAGTGGACTAAGATATGAGAGAATGTATCACAGATCTGTTTGGCATGTGGACAGACTGGGATCATGGCGGCTGTGGGATTTTGGCTCACAGAAAAGAAGACAGCAATGGCATTATTTACAGATCAGCTTTGTGGCATGCCTGCTTAGGAAGCCCTCATCTGACTTCAGTGAGGGAAAGTGACCTGGCTATATTGCTCACATCTAGGCAAGTGGACTCAGGCACAGAGGACTTGGTAATTGGTCCAATGTCAGACCACTGAGGCTGTCTCCCAGCCTGTTCTTGTCTCAGATTTAGTCCTGTTTCTGCTTACTACAATACTGACAATGCTCTGCACACGGAGTGGATTTCTGCTCCTACACAAGGCTTTAAATGTATCCATTCCGTCCTTAGCCCCTGTGTTCCCATGTTCCTCTGAAAACACTCCTCTCAGGGAGCCATGGGGCCACATGCCCCTGCAAGAATGCTTTCCTCCTCGCTCCTCACTGAGGTCAGCATTGAATGGACACCTGGTGGGGAGGTGCACTAGGCCCTGGGGCTGATTGTAGAACCTAGAGACCTTTTCACCAGTGTCAGTGCAGTTTTCTCTGTGCACGAGGCCCACCTCTCTCTGTTGGAGTGTTCTTCTGGGTCAGATACTACTCTTTTGGGCTATGAGTTGACCTGAGTCCACTTCCTCAACATTGTTCCCCACCATCTGATTGTCACACTTACTCTGCTGTGGGGAGATGATCTGCCCCAGCTCATAGTTTTCTGGATTCCCAGGTATCAACAGTTCTTCCAGGGCCCTGCGAATGACGACAGGAGCCCTATCATTGTAGGTCACCTGCATCAGTGTGGGAGATAGGCATTCAGGAAATGAGCCTTGGAGTGGCTACCCAAGAACAGTGTCAGTGCCATGTAGGGGGAACCTCAGCTCTAAGTACAAGGGCACCATCTCATTACTGTACAACCTGGTGGTGGCCTCCTGGTGATGATGTGGGGTCTTCCTAAGGGCTACGACACCAATCCTACAAGGTCTGCCTCTCCCTCCCATTGCCCTTTGTGGCACTGTATTTCACTCAGTGTCAAAGGACCCCACAGCGTAGATACACAAACCCTCTCATCACACCAAAATGGAGGGGATTGGCCAGTGGCCTCCTATATTCCAGGTCTGTTCTGGAATGCAGGGTGCATTTGGGGGTGGCCCAGGCAGAAACCCAAGAGACTTTGCTTCTGATTGCCAGGGCACCAAACAGACTCAGGAAGAGGACCATGTATGTGAGTGCTCAATGATAGCCTTGGGAGATACTGGCCTCCAGAGGCTCAGTCCTGGCTGGGATGTAGTAGGACACCTCACTCAGCAAGGGTGGCCATTGGAAAGGGCTCCTGTAGTGCAGGCTACATGGAGATTTAGTGTGCTCAATCCACATCAGGATCCATTCTGCAGAGAGACCCTCAGCTCCTTGTTCAAGGAGCAGGAAGAATCTCATATTGCTCTATTCCTCCATGTGCACCAGCATTCTCCATCCCATCCAGTGGAGCCTGCGACCTAGATGCTGTCCTTTTCTCATCTCCCACCAAGACCTGCCCCTGCACTTCTGGCCTGCACACTGCCATTCAACACACAAACTCCCTCATGAATGGGAGGGGGTGGACATGGTTGTTCTCTCCTTCAACTCAGGTCAAGCCCTTAACAGTGACCTCTCTCTTCATTATTCCCATCTATCTGTCCTGACCATCCAGAAGCTCCAATTCAAGAGGGCATGAGTAGTCCCTGGTATTGGATTTGTGTTTGTTCTCTGCCCTCGGATAAGCACCAGGGGACACCCCTGCTGCCAGGCTTACCAGGACAGTCTTGCAGTGCTCTTCACTCTGCTGCTCGAGCCTGACATAATGAGGCAGCTGTTTCCCCCACCTGTTTGTTATACTGGGGACGTGAGGATCTGCCAATTATGTGTCTGATGACACTTCTTCCCTTTGGTAGCATGGGCTTGGGTGGAACCTTTTCAGCAGAGATGCTACTTAAAGCTGGACTGATGTTAGATGCCATGACAGAGGCCTTGGTAGTTGATTCTGAGAAATGTGGGGGATGGAATATCAGCAAAGACCAAAAACTAAAGGCCACCCTGCCTGACAGCTTGAACATATCTCCAGAACCTGAGGATTCTTGACTCTGTGAATAGAGAATGGCACCTGAGTAAAGAGGAAATAAGTGTTGTTTACCTCTTTTCCCTTGACCTTGGCCCTCTTGTTGATGGATCTTTTTCTCAGAATGAAGTAGTACTTGACCTCAGGATACATGCAGAACATGATTGTTGCATGTTCAGGGAGTTGGATTGCTAGAGGGAGAGGTGTAGAGATTGGTAGGAGACACTCAAGGATTATAACCCAAGGCATCCCCAACACCTGAGAGACTCTGCCAGGTAAGACCTGAGCCACAGACTTGAGAACCCTCCAATTCAGCTACACTTCCACCAAATTCTTCCTCAATGAGTCTTTCCTGAAGAAAGCTTATGTACAGGATCTAAACCAAACTAACATCTCTCAATGAAAAAGCACCTTGAACCAAGGACCTTCTCAGTTCATGTTGGACCTGCCAAAGAGACCCTGCTAGGGTTTGCATCAGGATTTTCCCCCAAAGCCTCATGTGCTTCATCTTTTCTCCCCAATGCAGCCATGTTGTCCCATGGGCTAGGGGAAGCATTGGATGTTGAGTGCCTTCACCTTGCCAGTGAATTCGTCCATTCATAGATGAAGACACTAATGACAGGTGTGATAAATGAGTGTTGTGTTGGGAATAGAGACAGTTCAACCTCAGCAGGTTTGTGCCCTGAAGAACTGTATTGTTTTCTAGGTGAGCTCTCCTTTCTCTTGTATTTCCTTCATGATCTGTTTTGTATTCTTATTCTCCCTATTGCTATTCTTCTGCTTGTTCTTTTTTCCCTGCATTTTCTTTGACACCTTCTGAGTCTTTCTTGATCCTATTTTAATTGTTCTTGTTCTTCCTCCTCCTCCTCCTCCTCCTCCACCTCCCTCTCCTCCCCCTCCCTCCCCCCTCCTCATCCTTCTCCTTGTCTTCTTGTCCTTTTCCTTATTCCAATTCATCTACTCATCCTCTTCCCACTCAGGCTCATACATTTCCTCCTTCTCCTTTCTCTAAGAATAGTTGGCCATGCTCTGTGAAGCACAAATCTACCACGTACTTTTGCCCAGATGCAGCTCTGATCAGGACCCCAACATGGAATCAGTTCTCATTGAATGGAAAGTAGTGAAACCAGGAGCCAATGTATAATTTCTTCATATCTTCATCATTGTCACAGTGATGAAAGCCTCCCTAACAGAGACCTCCATTTTGTCCATGCTTGTACCTGTGGTAGTGAACCCTTTCAAATTGACCAGGCTTTCTACAGTTGAGGCCAAATTCCCAAGTTTTTGAATGTAAGCAAGGTTTCCGAAGTCTAGGGGATGGCCAGCGTCACTGCAACCCTCCTCCCATAATCCATACATGCCGTAACACTTAGTGGGTTCCAGGCAACCAACTAGTCCTCCCTTTGGACAGCAATTACACATGATCCTCCAGTGGACAGGAGCCTGCTCTCAGCCAATGCTGGATTTGATGTTTCTACTTCAGATATCACTTTGGTTCAGGATCATTTTTAAATTCCTTATGTTTTCACCCATCTTGTACCAGGGAATGAACCCAGAGGCACTGGACCACACAGACACATTTGCAGCCCATTTTGTTTTGATACAGGATCTTACTAAGATTCTGAGGCTGATTTTGGACACCTGATCCTCCCATGCCACTGAGATTGCTGGCCACAGCCACCTTGACTGACTCCTTGGAATATCTTGACCTCAGTCTTCCTCATGTGTAAGACATTGCCAAGCTAACTGGCTTGGTGTGTGAAAATGTGAGAGGATTGACCGTATGTGCCCTGGAGTTGGTGGCATCTACTGTGGACAGATTGGTATTGTGGATGCTGTGAGTGTCCGTCTCAGAAGAAAGGAAATGGCAATGCCATTACTTCCAGATCAGCATTGTGACCGATGTTATTAGGATGCCCTTATTTGATGTTGAAAGAGATAAACCAACGAGGATATTCTGATCTCTTTAGAAGATGGGCACCCAGGCACAGAGGACTTGTACATTTTTAAAAATATAGAAAGGAATAGAAATGCAAACAGGCTCTCCCCTGGCTTTTCTGTATTCTTGGCTGAGTCCTGTTAGCAGAGGCTACAATACTGACATTTTTCTCAAAAGGCAGGACTTCTGTCCTACACATGGATTTGAACAGGTGCTGCTCAGTCCACATCGGTGCTGATCCCACATGTAGCCCCTGATGTCCTCATCTTACTAGGCTGGAACTCCTTTCAGTGAGCCATGAAGCAAACCACAGCTTCAAGGACCTTCTCTTTTGTTGGGACTCGGTGGATATTAGCTTGGCAATGCCTGATCAGGTCCAGGGGAGGACACATTCTTTGGAGGTTTAGCAGCTCCTGGGCAGCATGGAGAACCTGTCAGTATTACATCCCCCATCATTGCAGTTTGTTTTGTGCAGAAGCCCCCCACACCCTGGATGTTTTTGCCAGCCAAGAAACACTTCCTTTGGCCTGTGAATGATCCTGAGCCCACTGTGGATCATTTCTCCCCACCATCTGATTGTCCCACTTACTCTCATGTGCTGACACAATTTGCAGCAGCTCAAAGTCTTCCGGATCCTCATTCTCCAGTGAGTGTTGCTCTAAGGCCCTGCATATGATGTCCAGAACCTTCTCTTGGCAGGTCACCTGGATCAGTGTGGGAGAAATGTCATCAAGAATGGCTTTTGGAGTACCACTTCAGAGGAGAGTGGCCAAAGACATTTAGAGATATCTCAGCTCCATGGAAAGTGTGCCAACATGTTATCCTGCTAACTGACTGTGGTCTTGTATTCTTATGGCGTCTTGTGATGTGCTCTTAGACCAATCCTGGTACAAATGTCTGTCTGTACCTGCCATGCCTGTGTGGAGCCACATTCCACTCAAGGAGAAAGGACCATTCTACCTGTGTGCAGACACACTCTCATCCTACTTAAGATGGAGGAATGGGGCTGTGGCCTCTAAGCCAGGTGAACTCTGTAATGCAGGCTGCATCTTTGGTTGGATTAGGTGGATCCCCTAGAAAATTTGCAACTGACTGCCAGTATAGAAAACTGACTCAGACACAAGTGCATGCACTTGACTGCTTAATGATAGCCATGAGAGCACCTGGCCTCTGGGGGTCAGTGATGGCCTGGTTGTAATGAGGTACCTGACTCAACCCTGGCAGTCATTGAACATGTCTCCTCTGTACCTGGACACCTGGAGAATTAACCTGCATACTGCACTCACATATGAATTCTGCAACCAACTCTTTAGCTCCCTATTCACCGACATGCAAATTCTGACATTCCTGGAATTTGGCATGAGCCCCAGGTGACCCTGGCCCCAAATTATCACACATAACCATGCTAAGGAGGGTCCATTTCCTTCCAGCAGTGGCAGGGCCCCACACACACACAAATGAGAAATCACTGTCACTTCTTCTGCTCCAACCTGCTGTGGAGCATAACTCTCATCAAGAATGCAAGGTATAGACAGTGTAGCCTGCACATTAGAGATTTCTCTGTACCCCAGCACTTGCTTTTGCACTTCTAGCCTGCAAACCCCACAACACACAGTCCCCCACACACCTGGAGCTGGGCCAGCTTGTGCTCTCCCTCCTCTCAGGTCAAGCCCTTCACACTGACCTCTCTCTTCTTGTTTGACAATACAGTCCATGGTGTTTGCTCTATTTTCTGTCTTCCACAGTGTGGGCATGCAGGAGACAGTCCTGCTATCAGGCTTACCAGAACTCTCTTTGAAGTTCTCCTGCTCTGCTTCTGTAGCTGAACATGTACAAAGTGGTTGTCTTCTAGTTGCTTGTTGTTATCAGGCAGTGAGGAACTGCTGTTGGTGACCCTATTGATCCTGGGCACCTTGCTTTTGGTAGTCTCATGCAAGGCTCTGGCTGCTACTGAAGAGCTGCTGCTCATGGCTGGTGGGGTCGTGGCTCTCACCTCAGAAGTTGACTCCCAAGAACTGTGAGGGATGGCAACATCAGCAGAGCCCACACACTGGAAGCCACCCCAGCCTGTCAGTTTGCTCCATGGGCATTCTAGAACATATGTCTAGGAGCTGAGGAGCTTTGTCAGTGAATCTGGAGCAGAACCAGGTGAAGGGTTAGGGAAAATAAAATGGAGGGATGGTGTGGCTGGAGAAGTGGGAAAGGAAACTGGCCAACCATTAAAACTCTGCTAGTGCATTCCTGACAACAATGGGACCTGGGGGAAAAGGGCAGATATGGAATGCTAGGTCCTAAACCTTGACCTTCCCCATGTCAACCTAACCCTGAGTGACATTGGGGAAGATTTGAATACTCATCCTTTGGTATCTAATTTTAAACTGCATGCACACAGTGGTTACATCACCCTTCTCATACCCTATAAAACCAGAATTCCCCCTGTAACTGGGGGCCATTGTCCATCCAGAAGGTGGACCTGAATGATGCCCGACTCTGCGAAGGAATAAAGGCTTCTCTGAATCTGTTGAGGTCTGCCTCCCCTCTTCCTTTTTGCGCTTACATTTTGTTTCCCTGACCGGGAAATGCGTGTAAGGTAAAAATGATCCTTCCCCCTTACCAGTCCCTGTCCCTTGCAGTTAAGTTAAATGGCTGATGAGACCGGGGGAGTGACCGTTGAGAGTCCGGTACCCCTATGGTTCTCTGAAGTCGGGGGTCCCCCCAGTCACCCCTTATGCTATGGCTGAATCGCCAAACTGACTGCATGCCCTACCCTGAAGATAGAGACCCTCCACACCCTCCGAGTTCACTTTGGCTTAATGGCTGCTGGAGCGCGACCCAAAACTGACCCCAACTCTGGGCTAGGTTTTCGTGGCCTATGTTACGTGGATGGAGCAAGGACTTGTATCAAGTCCTTTATTGGTGCTGGAGGCATCCTCTTTCTGACCCCTTCCCCACCCCACCATGCTCCCTGATTCCTCCCTTCCCCATACCAGTTAAGATAAATGACTGGTGAGACCTGGGGAGTGACCGTTGAGAGTCTGGCACCCCTATGGTTCTCTGAAGTCGGCCCCCCCCCAGCCACTGCTTATGCTATGGCTGAATCCCCAAACTGACTGGGTGCACTGTTCCCACACCCCGCCGCCTTCCTCCATCCCTCCCTTCCTGATACCCTGCAGACCTCCGGATCAGAGACTGCTTTTTTGCCATTTTGCTCCTGCATCCAACACCGGCCTTTAAATTCTCCAAAAAGGTAAAGATCCCTCTGTCCGTGTGTCCAGCCTCTAACAGACAGGCACACTGCCCTGAGACCCATGCCTTTTGGCCCACAGAACACCCAGGGTTCCCCCCATAGGTATCTAGCAGATAGGTGCCCTACTCATGCCTTTTGGCTCACGGGACCCCGAGGGTCCCTCCACCATTGAAATTGAGGTGAAAACTTACCCCATTTCTGGTGGCACTGTCCAGTTTGGTGTTGGAAAGAATCCAGGGGATGATTTGGTTTCAATCTGACACCCTGTTCACCCCTCCTCAACATGGGAAACAATCAGTCAATTCCACAGGACTCTGCTTTGGGTTATCTCATTAGTAATTTTAAGACCCTTTTCTCCAAAACTGATCTCAAAATTAAATTGCCTCATTAAGCTCAGCACCCGAATTTGGTCACACTACAAATTGGATAATCTGCACAATGGCCCAAATATGGAACCTTTGATCAAGAAATTCTCCAAAAATTAAAAGATCACTTATTGCAAAATGGCAATTGGAGTGAGGTCCCATACCTTGAAGCCTTTTTTATCCTTCACTCAAACCCCCCATTATGCAAACCAAGTCCCACTTTGCAATTGGTTCTTGCCAACTCTCAACTTTCTTCCTCATTTACAGCCCCAGAAATAGCAGATGAACCACCTCCTTACAGATCCCGGGGTCCCCTGGCCCTCATATCAGGCCCCCTCCCCAAAATTCCACTACTACCCCATCAGATGCCCCTCAGCAAAGTCCCACTGCCCCCATAACTGACTCCTCCCCGCAGAATGCAGCTGGCCCACCATCAGATCCACCTCGTCAGACCGCACAGACTAGTTCTCCCTCCCCCCTGCCATCCCCACCCTGTACAAGGTCTAAAAATCTCCCAATAAAACACATGTTCCCTCTCTGGGAGGTGGCAGGAGCTGAAGGTACGGTCCAGGTTCACGTTCCCTTCTCCATGACAGATATGTCCCAAATAGAGGATAGATTAGGATCGTTTTCTGAAAACCCTTCTAAATATAGGAAGGAGTTCACCCGCTTGACTCAGGCCTACCACCTTACTTGGGCAGATGTGTACTATATATTAACATCCACCCTGGCCAATGATGAATGCACTCATATTTGGCAGGCTGCAAGAGATCATGTGGATTTTCTACATGGCCAAAACCCTAATATCCATCCAGCAGCAGATGCTGCTATCCCTACAGTTGAACCTAATTGGACTTATCAGCCTGAAGACCCTGGGGTCCTCAGACTCCAACATATGATCACTTGCCTCCTTGAAGGAATGACAAAGAATTCTCACACTCAGGTTAACTGGGAAAAAATTAAGGAAATTACACAGGGACCTGATGAAAATCCTGCCCTATTTTTGGCCCGACTTACTGAGGCCGTCACCAAGTATACAACTTTGGACATTAACAGTCCTGGTGGCAGTCTTTTTCTTCATTTTAACTTTATCAGTAGGTCTGCAGCTGACATCTGCAAGAAACTCAGACAGTTAGAGAAGGGTCCCAAGTCTCCCCAGCAGTTACTTTTAGACACAGCTTTCAAAGTTTTTAATAATCGAGAAGATGAGGCCAAAAAGGAGAAAGAGCAACATCTTAAAACTAAATACCAGCTCCTGGCCTCTGCCATCCAGAGCCCAAGGAAAGCCCCTATGACTCATGGCTCCACCCGACCACCTAATAACTTCATGGCTCATGGCCCCACTAATATACCTCCTGGACCCTGCTTCTGATGTGGGCAGCAAGGACACTGGGCAAAAGCCTGCCCTAATCCAAGGAACCCCTCCAAAGCCTGTCCCAAATGTGGACAACGGGGACATTGGAAGGTGGACTGTCCCCAGGGAAGGACACCCCTTCCCCCGGTACAGCCACCCAATTCCCATGTCCCATTCACCGAGTTGCTGGAATGATGGGGCCCAGACTTCATTGCCCCTGCCACCTCAGATGGCACATTCGGGGAGCCCCGGGTCACAGGCATGGTAAACAGCCATGAAGTCTCATTCCTGGTCAACACTGGGCAAGACTTTCACTCTTGAATGAATGGCATGGATATACTTTTAAATCAAATACCCCAATTATGGGAATCTCAGGTACCCCTACATATCCACTGCAAACACTTCCCCTTTTTAGCACATTTGGATCCCTTTCATTAACCCATTCCTTTATAGTTATGCCTAGTTGCCCTGTTCCCCTTTTGGGTTGAGACCTCCTTCACAAATTAAAAGCCTCCATCATCATTCCCCCTTTAAAGCCCACTACCACTTTTTTAATGCACAATGACCCGGGACCTGGTCCCTGTGCCCCATAAGCCTCCCGGTTGCCCTTTACTTGCTAGAATTTAACCCCACAGTCTGGGACACTTCTCAACCTAAAATAGCAAAACATCATTCCCCAGTCTGAATCCAACTGAGAGACCCTACCCATTATGTAGCCCTCCCCCAATATCCTTTAGCCCCCTCAATCCTCAGAGGTTTGAAGCTCATTGTATCCTATTTATTACAGGCCAAACTCCTCATACCAACCCCTTCGCCTCATAACTCCCCCATCCTTGGAGTAAGGACTTTCCCAGGAAATAATTTCATGCTTTGGTTTCCTCCCTCTAGTCCGATAATGGCCCCAAGTTTACTTCCTCTAATACCCAAGAATTGGCTAAAATTTTAAATATAAAATGGAACTTCTGCATTCCCTACCATCCACAATCCTCAGGAAAAGTTGAAAGAACAAGTAGGACCCTGAAGGCAACCTTAACCAAATTATCTATAGACACCCACTTAGATTGGATTAAGCTCCTCCCTTTGACCCTCCTCTGGATCCAAGCACTGCCCAAAAAGTCCCTTATGCTCAGCCCCTTTGAACTTCTTTATGGGCGACCTCTTGTCCCACCCACCATTCAACCTCAATCACCTAGCATTTCTCCTGAGGCTCTAAAACCCCTCCTAGCTCACCTCAGGGCTGCCCTCTGGAAGTATGCACACACTCATCTTCCCCAGCCCCAATCTTCAGAGGCCCCTCATCCTATTGCCATAGGAGATTTAGTTTACCTCTCCCCTTCCCAACCTGTAGCCCCCTTACAAGAAAAGTGGACAGGCCCCTTCAAGGTAATTTTAACCACTCCCACTGCAGCCAAGTTAGAAGGCCACCCCTCCTGGGTCTACCTAAGCAACTTGAAACTTGTTCCCACTAATGCCTCTTATCACTCCGTTCCTACAGGCCCCACCTGACTCCGCATTACTCGCCTCCCTGCCATTCCTGAGGAAGCTGCTAAGCCACACACCCAAAATTCCTAATGTCCCTTTCTCTAGCCACCTTTCATCTTTTCCTAACCACACTCAGAGATGAATTAAATTTACTATATTCACTCCCACTTCATCTTTCTCCTTCTCAAGCATTAGAACTCATTTGGGATCTTTGGCTTCAAGAAACATTGACTTAACCCCCACCCAGATTACTTTCTACTCTCTGTGTTTTCTGTATATTGTCTTTCAATTCCATAAACAGCCACTCTGGACCTGAACCAGTGGAGAATGAAGAAGTTTGGGGCAGGTTAGCTGAAGGAATTTCATCTTTGAATCTGTTTAAATACTTTTCTACACATGTAGCTGGATTACTAGTTATAACTGTACTATTAATTTTATTTCTGTTCTTATTTTGCATAATTTGCCAAGCAGGATGGAAATGACTAAAGTGCCAGGAAACTATGATTCCAAGGCTAGTCTTGCTTGCTATGCTCCGAAGGACCCACACTCCCAGAATCATGGAACGATTTTCTTAATAAGTTTACCTGCACAACCCCAGAAGCCTCCTGGAACACACGGATGCCATTCTCCTGCTCCTCTCCTGACCCACTGAGACTACAAAGGGGAGCTCCACCTGCAATGACCTCAAGACTCCCTCCCCCCCATTCTTCCCCACCAGGGTTTCCATGCTCTCTGTTCCAGAACTCTGAAAGGAGCCCCCCACTTCGCCCCCTCTCAGCTCGAAGCAGTCAGATCTGACTTTACAGCGCCCCAATTCCCTCTCCCCTTTCAGAGTTTGGAATGAAGGGTTATGGAAAGTAAAATGGAGGAATGGTGTGGCTGGAGAAGTGGGAAAGGAATCTGGCCAATCATTAAACCTCTCCCAGTGCTTTCCTGACAACATTGGGCCCTGGGGGAAAAGGGCGGATATGGAATGCTAGGTCCTAAACCTTGACCTTCCCCATGTCAACCTAATCCTGAATGACATTGGGCAAGATTTGAATACTCATCCTTTGGTATCTAATTTTAAACTGCATGCACACAATGTTTACATCACCCTCCTCACACCCTATAAAACCAGAATTCCCCCTGTAACTGGGGGCCATTGTCCATCCGGAAGGTGGACCCGAATGATGCCTGACTCTGCAAAGGAATAAAGGCTTCTCTGAATCTGTTGAGGTCTACCTCCCCTTTTCCTTCTTGTGCTTACACCAGGAGTAAAGAGTGAATAAGGTGGGTGTTTACCTCCTTTCTTGACCTGGGCACACTTCCTGGTGAATTTTTCCTGAGGATGAAATCAAAGTCGACATGTGGATTGATGGCATAGAACACATTGCCATCATCAGGGATCCTCAGCTCTTGAGATGGGGGGGAAGAGGTGTGGAAGGTGAGTGACAATCAAGGAGTACACAACTGAACACTCCCCACAACTGAGAATCTCTGCCAGGTCAGGCTTGAGCCCTAGACCTGAGAGCCCTCCAATCTAGATAATGTTCCACCAAAGACATCCTCAGTGATGTCCCTGGAGGAAAAACTATGCACAGGATCTAAACCAATCTACCAACTTCCAGGAGAAAGTACCGTGGACTCCAAAACCTCAGTTCAGGTGGAGTCTGCCAAAGAGACAATGCTGGAGTTTGGGTGATGATTTGCCCCCAGTGACTCCTGTGTTGAAGCTTGTCTCCCCAATACAGCCATGTTCACACACGGGTTTTGGGGATGCACTTGATGGTGGATGCTTTGACCTTGCCATTAACAGGAGGTGATATAACTGGAGGCATGTTGGGCATGGATGGAGGATGTCCACAGTAGGGGTGTGCTTTCAGGAACAATGCTTTTCTTTATTTTTTTTAGTCAGCTCATTCTCCATTTCCTCTTCATCATTATACTTCTGATTCATAGTTTTTTTTTTTTCAACTCCAAGTCAATTTAACTTTACTAGACCACACTGTTTCAGGCAATTTGAAAGATACTTGTAAAACACCAGATGAGAAAAAGGGAATGTTCAGCCCAATAATGATAAACAATATTTATAAGAGAGAAACCATGAAGTGCAAAGAAGAAACACAATGATTCTATCAACACCACCTGTTCTTCTATACATTACCTAACTCACGTGAAGAGAACTCCTCCGGCAAACGACCAAAATAGCTTCTTGCTAGCACACCCCTAAACTCAGATTGTTAAACTTTACAATGAAAAAGAAGTAAAATGCTTGAGAAATTTTGTTTTGATGAACTGGAGCAAGTCTTCTACAGGATTACCAATTATTGGGGGGCAACTGATAACATAAAGGTGAAAGGAAAATATGGTTGTCTGTATAGTTCCTCTTGGATAATGCACACAAGTGATAGACACAAAGTTCAAACTATCAATATTGGTTCATTGGGAGAAGAGAACAATTCATATTTTTCTTCTGTTTATTGTTATATTCTTTTTTTTTTCTTCTTCTTCTTTTTTTTTTTTTTTTTTTTTTGGTACTGGGGATTGAACCCAGGGTCACTCCACCACTGAGCCACAATCCCAGTCCTATTTTGTATTTTATTTAGAGACAGGGTCTCACTGAGTTGCTTAAGGCCTCGCTAAGTTGCTGAAGCTGGCTTTGAACTCACAATCCTCCTGTCACCACATCCGGCTTATTGTTATATTCTTGTTTTGTGTGTTTCTGTATCTTTTCTTCTTGTTCTTTTGCTCCTTATTGTTGTTATTATTGTTCTTGTTCTTCTTCATCTTCTACACCTTGTGGTTCTAGTCACCTTCCTCTTCTCCTCCTCCTCCTCTTCTTCATCACCTCCTCCTCCTCTTCCTCCACCTTCAATTCCTGTTCCTCCTCCTCTTCCTCCTCTTCCTCCTGCTCTTCTTCTTTTCCTCCTCCTCCAACTCCTGTTCCTGTATCTTCTCCTCTTCCTCCTCTATCTTCTCCTCCTTCTCCTCTTCCTCCTCCTCCTTTGTCTCTCCAATGCCAGTTTGCCAAGCTGTGAAGGGTTCTATTCCTTCATACATTTCAGCCAGATATGGCCTCTCTTCTGGAATACCTCAATGTGTCAGTTCACAAGGAATGGAAAGATTTGAAGGCAGGTGCCTAAAGCAAGGTTTCCTCATTCAGGTGCTTCTCTCACACACTTGTCACTGTCATGAAAGACTGCCTAAATAGACACCTGGTGGTTTCCTATCTTCTTTGCCTCTCATGGATATGAACTTTGCAAAGACTGAGCAGGCCCAGGGGAGGACACTCAATAGGGAGGTCCAGCAGTCCCAGATTTACACTCCCATCATTGTACTTTGTGCAAAGGGTCCACCACACTCTGGCTGGCCTTTGGGCCACAGCACACTTTCTTTGGGTGGTGAGTTGTCCTGAGCCCACGGTCAATCATTTCACCCCACCATCTGATTGTCCCATTTACTCTTATGCTCTGACACAGCTTGAAGCAGCTCGAAGTCCTGCGGATCCTCCTCGTTGAGCAAGTGTTCATCTAAGGTCCTGCGTATGATGGCAGGTGCCCTATCCTGGCAGGTCACCTGATCAGGGTTGGAGAAAACTCATCAGAGAATGAGTTTTAGAGGAGCCACCCAGAGGACAGTGGTCAACATCATTCAGGAGACAGCACAGCTCTCAACACAAGGGTACCCTTTGTTATCTTGCTACCTGAGGCCTTCAAGTGTTCATGGGGGATCTACCTATGTGCCTCTAGCCCTATCCTGGCAGAAGAGTCAGCTTGTACCTGCTATGCCCTACCAGTGAAAGGATATCAAGACCAAATAGCCTTTGAGCAGACACACTCCGTTCCCCACAAGATGGGAGGAATGATCCAGTTTTCTCCTGTACCCCATCTCTGCTCTGGTGTGCATGCTCCCTTTGTGGTGGCCCAGATAGAAACCCTAGATGCTTTAGTCCTCACAGACAGGACAAAAAACAGACTCAGGAATAAGATCATTTCTGTGACTCTTTAATGATAGCTGAAAGCTGATGGCCTCTAGAGACTGAGCACTTCATGGGGTGTAATGAGTTATGAACCCAGCAGGGGGAATGTTTGAACAGGGCCCCTCTGCAGCTGGACACCTGGAGCATTAGGCTGTGAACTCCACACCCATAACCATTCTGCAAAGGGAGTCACTAGCTCCCTATTCAGGTATGTGCAAACGATGACACTAAAGGTTTCTTGAAAAGTACCCAGTTGTCTGTGGCCTGCAATGACCTAACCTGATCATGCTAAGGAGGATCCCTTTCCTTCCACTAGTGACATATGCCTTCCAACAACAGGAGTTGTGACTGCTCCAGCCTCTGCACCAACCTCCAAGGGTCCAACTCACTCACCTGGGCACCAAGGTTCATAGGGTGCAGCCTGCACCCTATGCATTTCTCTCACCTCATCTGAGCACAGCTCTTAACCCTCCACTTCCAGACTGCAAACCCCACAACCTGCAGGCCCACTCACACCTGGAACTGGGGCATGCTGGTGCTCTCCCTCATCTCAGGTCAAGTTCTCAACACTGAACTCTGTCCTCTTTATTCTTTTCTATCCTACTTGACCTTCCAGAAGCTCAATTTCCAAAAGGCAGGCTTAGTCCAAGGTGTTTGCTATGTTCCCTACCTTCCCTAGTAAGGACACCTAGGAGACTCCCTGCTGAGTGGCTTACCATGATACTCTTATACTCTGTTCTCCTTTGATTTTCTAGGTGGACATGAATGGAGCAGGTGTCTCCCACTCGCTGGTTGTAGAGGTAGTGGTGAGCTCCTGGTGGAGACCCCTGACAAACTGGATGTGAGTTGTACCTCTGGGGATGGTGAGGCCACGTCACTGGGCAGCAGAGCAGCTCCTAGAGAAGGCTCAGGGCCTGTGGATGGTTGGACAGCTGGTATTAGAACTGAGTTTTTAGTGGGAGGAGAAAAGATTCCAACATGACAGCCTGGCCCTGAGCTTTGCAGAAACAAAAAATCCCCCCAGGAAGATCTCAGCCTGAGCCCAAAAAGGACCTCTTCCCTGACAGGGGCCATGGCCTGAATGGACAATGACTTATTCTTGTTTCCAGCCCAACCACCAGCCATACACATTCCACCAAGTGGGACAATACTCTGACCTTTCTTTATGTACCCTTTTGTGCACACCCCAGGCCTCCTCACACTCACGCTTGGCCTGGTCTGAATTGACATCCTCCTGAAGGACCAGCAGGTGGTGTTCTTGGCACTCCACATGCAAGCTGCCCATGTATTGTTGAAGGTAGGGCAGCAGCAGCTGGAGGATCATGAGGCTCAGAGGATGATGGCACACATGGGCGCTCTGGTGCATCCAGGTCCCCACAATGGACAGCAAGGCACTGTGGGCAAGCAGGTGTGCAGTCAGCAGAAGCCTGGCCCCTCCCTCTCCTCACAGCCCTCTACCAAAACTGGCCTTGGCATCCTCTACCTTTCCTGTCTCTGCACAGGTCAGTCCACCCCAGCCCAGACACACTGGTTGTACACACAGTGACAGGACAACTCTCTGGACAAAATAACCTACACCGTAACACCTTAGAACCATGGCATGACCAGTTCTCCCCTCCTCAGGGAGGCCAGTCACTCTTGTTTGTTAGCCACATGGTCTCTGACCTGAAGTGCAACATCCAGGAGGGTCTCTGCTCGGGTCCATTACTATTAGGGCTCCAGGGACACCTCATCCCCTGGCTTGGCCTGCTTGGCTTCCTCATTCTCTGGGAACTCTCACTGAGTCCCCCTGAGAATCAACTGACCTCTATTTTCCAAAGAGTGAAGACCATATCTTTGTGGCTCTAGGAGAGGATAGGGAGGGAAAGTCAGACTGGGATGGGCTGTGGTAGGGTCAATTGTCACAGGACCTTCCTCTGAGGGCAAAGTGTACTTTCAGTGCCTCAGTTGAGCAGGAGTCCACCTACAGCTCTCTGACTTCTCCTCCTACACTTGAAGCCCCAGACCTTAGAGTACATGCATGGAACAAAATTGTGGGAACCTGTGTTTCCACGGCCTTCCTATGTCAAATCAACTTGTGGGTTCCTACTCTGGAAACAGGAGCACTCTCTTTTACCCCACGCCCACCCCATAGTGATGTTGGGTCAGTGGTCTACCATGTTCCCTGGAGTAGGAGAAGATGCAGTCATGCCTCACGGAGGGAGGGATGGTGACACATGGAGAATATCTATTTAGGACACCTGAGGTTTTGGGCTGACCCCCAACAAAAGGCACAAGATGGTAGAAATTTTGTCCACAATTTTCACTGAATTATGCAATGTGCCTTGAAACATGTCTTCCCACAGTGGGTACTTTCTCTATGTTCATCAAAGAATGAGATATGCTTCACACATATCTCACTGGGCATGGCAGCTGCCAGTCCCCAAGCTCCTGTCTGCCTATTCCTGAGAAGGGGAGTTCTGCTGCACTATGGAACCTGGAACATCCTTTACAATGCAAAAGTGCTTAGCCCAAGGCCTGAAATAGGTGAGGCCCTTGGCACAGGGCTTCTTCATGCAGGAAGGGAACATCACACCAGAAAAAACCTCCAGGCCTCACTGAGTCCACCTGGAATTAAGCTGAGGTGACAGTCTCAAGCACCAGGGCCCAATGTGTGGAGGCTGCTCCACACCCCTCTGTGAGACAGGGGGTTTAGTCTGCCTGAGAAGGGAGTTCACTCCCCACAACACTGTTGCAAACACATGCAGGCCCCGTCCCACTTCGTGCTAACAAGACACTTTGTCTGTGGTCCTCTGATCTCCCGAGGTCTCACAAAGCATTAGGGTCTCTGAGAGATTCATGGCATCCTCAAGACCCAAGCATGAGGTGGTTGTACACTTGGTCATGGAGGCAGGGTGCTTACCTTGGGAGCAGCAGCTCCAGCACCTGCTGGGTGGTGATGAAACCTGAGGAAATAGACCTGCAGGTGCTGCTCCAGTTGGGGTTCCAACCAAAAAAGACATGCATGAGCTGGTTCATGAGCTCTTCCTCTTGGTTACCTTCAACGCTCTCTATCTGGAAGGGCTCATCCACATTCTGAACCAGCTCAGGATGAGCTGGTGAACCATTTTCACCCTGGTTTGGGACCAAGAATGGTGGGTTCAAAAATGGAAATGGTAGCAAACTAAAAAAATGACTTCTTCCAATACAGTGTAGTAATAGCATAATGGAACAGTTCCCATCAACATACCTGCACGTATGTCAACACTCTCTCTCTTTCTCTCTCTCTCTCTCTCTCTCTCTCTCTCTCTCACACACACACACACACACACACACACACACACACACACACAGTCAGAGTATGAGTGGTGCGCCATACATGAGGGACCATAAATGAAAGCCTACTATGCTCACCTGTCCTGTGCTGCTCAGTGATGCTCTTGAGCTTTGGGAAACTCTCTGGAGGCTCTGGCACCTAACAAAACCTCACCCACTGTTCCCACACAGGAGCAAGGTAGGCCACCTGAGAATCCTGGGGCCTTGAGTCTCGGCATTTTTTGAAACAACTGAAGATCATGGTTCTCGCTCCAGTGTTTTCAACCAAGTGAGCTGGGATGGCTTGCTCAGTGAAGTGGGTGCCTGGTTACCAGAATTCCGTGTTCCACTGTCAAGGCACTGAGGTTACCTCTACCTGTGACTCTACCTGAGCCTCTTATTCATACAAGACTACTCCCCAATCCACATGGACTGCTCAATTCTCCCCCCTCAGCCCACATCAAGTACACAACTGAACCCATGTTCACCAACAACTACACCCACAAGACCCTGCCCACCTTGGCCCCCAATAGAGTTCCAGCTTGAGGATTCAAATCTGGATTCACAAACAGACCCTCCCTTGTGACCTTGGACCAATCTTTGGGTCTCTCTTCGGCTCCCCAGTGTCCCCATGCATTTCAGGGTATCAGTGTAGCATTTAATTTCTAAGATGTGATTGCATATATTTGCCCATAAATGCCCACAAACACTCTGAGGTACCAGAGCATCCTGGTGTGCAAAACCAGTACACCCATCACCTGGAGGTGGATCAGACTCCGTCTCTAGATTTATGGGTCTAGAATTGGGCATTAGGGATGGGATATCATCTCTAAGATTGAGATCTGGGAAGTCTATGACCTCTGTCTTTATCCCTTGTTCACTATTTCTTCTTTGTCTCACTGTCATTCCTGATCCAAGCAATCAAGTTGATTCATCATGAGATGTCCTGTGGACACAACCCTATGATAAAGACATGACAGTGTCCCATCCTGCCATCAGCATAGCACTGAGGCTCAGCCAAACTAGATCCTCCCAAGAATACAGGCATGAACCTGGAGGGAGATGCTCCCAGCTGAGCCCCAATGGAGCCTGTAGTCCCAGCCTCCTGACACATGAGGACAGAGGTGTCCAGCTGAGCCACCCTGGATGCAGAGGCACAGAAACTCACCTCTTAATGCCTGCTGTTGTCAGTCATGAGTTAGGGGGTGGTATTTCCCAACCATGGACATCAAGGCAGTCTCCATGCTTTGGGGTGTGCATTAGCCTACCCCTCTCTGCCGGGGCCCTCCAAGCCACATTGGCCATTAATCCAACCTCCTCTGGTGGCCAAACTCAATCCTGCTTTCCAATTTCTATATGGCCATGCCTTGTCCAACACAATGCTCCCAAAATGAGCAGGGCTGGCTCTATCTTGAAGTTCTGGTTCCAGAGGCAATGCCACCCCACTGACATGATTCTGCGTCTGCACCTAGTAACTCCAGTTTTCCTTCTCACACCTGGCACTATTTTGGCATTGGCTCTTATTCTTGTATTTCATGGACATTTGCTTCAGATTTTGCATATCTGCAGCTACTGCTCAGTAGAGCTCCTGGTGGTGACTGAGCCATGTCAAACCCAACAAGGCCATTGGATGGGTGACTGCCAGAAAACAGATGAGTGAACAGAAGAGAGGACATTTGAAACCTCTGCCTGAGTTGCGTTTATCCAGGAATGCTAGTGATGGGAGGACTTGCAATTCTGTGGAAAAGCATGACCACAGATCCTCTTCCCTGGGTCCGACTGCTCCACTACAATGGAGAGCACTGATATTCCTGGTGGCTAAAACCAGCCCTGTACCCCAGAAAGAATGCTACACTCAAAACCTTGACGTGAGTGTGGGTGTCCTCAAGACAATTAGGTTTCAGGTTTTGAGGTACAAAGTAGCATGTCCTCTCAAATCCAGGGGCAATATCAGTCTCCCTTGTCCCTCTCTCTGCTGGTCTCAGGGTGTCCTCACCAGAACCATGGTTAGGTCCTTAGCCCCATTCCTAAATGAGGACCATTGGGCTCCAAAAAGGAACATCTTTGAGATAGCATACCAACTAACTCTGCAGCACCCATGACCCTATTCCCCCAAGACCCCAAGATGATTTCTCTTCAGGAAATCCAGGAAAGGGACAGCATTTTCCAAAGACCCAAGGACATAAGTGGGTGATTGATGGATGGATAGAGAACTATGGCCACCAGAAATTCTGGCCCTTGGGTTGCAAGTCCCTGCAATTTAAAAAAAAAAAAAAAAAAAAATTAAGGCATTCTTTTAGAATGCTACTACATACTAAAGGGGTGTCATACTTCTTCCACAGGAAAATGGTGGCTAACGGACCTCCCACTATGGATATTCATGAACACTCTGTGGGCATCTTCAGACTGTGAAGAATTTGGGAAGCATGGAGACACCCCACCCACTACTAGGATAGCATATCTCCACATCACCGTCACCCCATGGCCGAACTCTCCATTCCACACTGTGTTCCGTCCTGCCCGAGTCATCTGCCTTGATCAGTCCTACCTCTTTCCTTCCTCAGTTTCTTGATTGTCCTGGTAGGATTGGAATATGGATCCCAGGGTGCTTGTGGCCCACCCATCCTGCTATGGTCAACCCTTTGAATCTCAAAAATCATTGGAATATGTCTGGGAACTTCTGCAGGATGGGAAACCCTCCCTCCAGAGTTTCATCTTTCAAGGGAGTGAGTGGAGAGGGAGCCAAGTGGGCTCTGCCAGGTAGAGGGGCATGTGAACTGACTGAACCTCAAGATGTCCAGGACTCTGGGTTCAGAGTTGCTTTTATATGGCATTGCTGGGGGACCTGAAGAAAACTCATTTCACTCTAGGCAAAGACACAGTGGATTCCTTCAGTGCTCATCATGCTGCTGTGCTTCTCAGAGCCCCAGGAAGTCCCAGGTGTGTGGAGATGGGGAAAGCACATGCCACCCCAAGCTGCTCCTGAGCAACTCTACCACCTCCATCAGGTGTCATCACAATGTTCCCCTGCCTCCCAGCACAAAAATGTTCTTAAAGACACTGAGCTTCCACTGGCTCTGGACTTGCCCTTCCCTCTGGGATTCCTCGGTCCTGTTATTTAGGAGGCCACACCAATTCTCAGCACATAGGCTGGGCCCACATAGAGGACAGAAAAATCTAGGCATTGCTCATACTTCTAGTCTACCATGACCCATGACACTATGACTGGCTAGACAAAAGGGGCTTCTCTACCACTGGGATGGCCCCTCCCCCCAGCTCAGGGCTCATCCTCCAAGTGCCTACAGAACCCACCATGTACAGGGCCTTGGTGCACATAGGCCTGCAAAGACCTGGAGAAAGGGAACCTACACGTTAGGACCTGATACCCTAGATCCTGGGATCAGAGCTGCCCACTGACATGGACAAACAGCTCATGAGCAGTCACCACTGCCTGTCACTGAGAGCCCAGGTGAGACACCTGCAGAGATAGAAGTGGACCTGGATTTTCAGGAGTGGGGGTGTCCTGCATAAAAAGACAAAATTGGTAGGATTTCACTTTTCTCAGATTCCCAATCACCCAGTTCAGAAAAACATCAGGAACAATTCCCAAAATCCAGTTCATAAAAACAGAAAGAAGAATCTTCTTTCCTTGCGCCTGGGAAAGGGCCTAGAAGTGAGGCTGTTTGCAAGAGTATGTCCATGTGAGATCTGGAGATGGATGGTGGCAATAGCTAGATAGCAGCATGACTCTGCCTAATGTCTCTAAATAAAAAGAGATGCTTGGTGTACTTTACCACAGTTTAAAATTAGGGAATTGCTGATTGATTCAAAGGATTGGTTGTGTCATGATCTCAGAATACAAGAACCTCGGTCATTTATAGTACAGGTTTTATTTCTCAAATTCTGGAGGCTGTAAATCCAAGATCAGGTGCAATCCTCCAAAAATGTTCTTGTGTTCTCCTGTGGCAGAAGGCAAAACAGGCACATTGGCTTCTTTGAGTAGCCCTTTTCCAAGGAAGGAGACTCTATGGCCTAATCATGTCTTCAAGTTTCCACCCGGTGACACATCATATTGAAGATCAAACAGAATGACATCCCATGCTCCCGAGAACTTCCAAGCTTCTTGGAATGACTCAGAATGTCTGCAAGATTGCCCAAGTCACAATTCTGTGATAAAACAAAAGTTAAGCTTAACACATCTGGAGAGGGCCCCCTTCTGTGTTCCTGGTTACGGTGTTACATGTGGTCTTATAAGCCCTTACTGAGGTTCTGCACATCAGCTCCAAGTGTCTGCCTACCACATTCCCATGGGGCTGACTCACAGTGAAGTCCTGTAGGTTCTCATGTCCTGAAATCAGAAATATCACAGGAAATACATGACACGTTCTAAGCCCACTGCGAATGCCATAGTCCTCACATGCTCAAGTCTCCTTGAAAAATGCCAGAGTACTTGCACACAAGCAATGCATATCTTCCTCCTGTATATATGGCTTCTGAAATCTAATACAATGCAATGGCAATGTCATTCTCCATAATGCTGTATGATCTAGGAAACAATGACAAAACAAGTCTCTGTCCATTGAGATATAATTTCTTTCTAGATAGTTTTGACTTGCATCTATTGGGAACATGGAGGGAGAAGGATGGGTACAGGGCCGATGGTATTTTCGTGCTTTGCATCAAGGGGTGGAAAAACCGCAGCTGAGGGGAGCTGATATTCTTCAAGTCCATGTTGTACACATCTGGCCTTCAGGCTGAAAGACTTGTAGAGGATCCAAGCACCTGCCTACTGAGGAACGAATCCAAAATAATAACTGACTTCAAAGGGCGTCAAAGCATTGGGTTTTCAGGAAGGATGGGGTCATTCCACTTACCTAGGATGCGTTACACAGGTCAGAGAGTAGGTCAAATTCAAAACACTGCAGAGCTCCATGGGGACCACTGGAGAGTGTTGGTGATTTCAGAGTGTGAATCCCCAGGTCACTAGTTCCTCAGTCAGATGGAGGGAAGCTGCCATGACAACAATTAGGACAAGGGGTGCCAGGAAGCCTCAGTGGGGAGAGATCTGAGGGAAGGCCAGTGTACTTGCTAGAACAGTGTTCCCTGAAAATTCTTGTTTACCCAAAAGTCGGTGCGACCTGGTGGGGAAAGTTGTTGCCCAGTGATCAAGCTAAGAGGTCACATGAAGGAACACAGTCTAAACAGGTCCCAAATCCAAAGACTGGTATTCTTGTAGGAAGAGGGGAGTTTGGGGAAAGAGACCCAGGGAGGCTCGGAGAAACAGGCTGTGTGAGGTTTGAGGTGGAGGCTGGAAGCCTCAGAAAGGAACAACAGATAGTGGGCGGCAGGAGAGTGGGCAAGAGCTAGGAGAGTTGTGGAGGACACTTCCCGGGAACCCTATGAGGGAATGTGGCACTGGGAGAGTCCATACCTCTTGCCTGAGTCTCTGGAGCTAGAGGGAAGGACTCTCTTCTGCTGAAGACCCCTCCTCCCCCAGTTTGGAGGGTTTGGTTGGAGCAGCCTAGCACCTGCAGATCTCAGCATGGTCTCAGCATGTTGGTCTCAGCATGTTGGCAGGTCTCAACATGTTGGCCATGCAGGTCAGATCTGGGCCACAGACACACTCTAATGACTGCAAGGTCTCAGGCATGAGACTTGACAAGGACCAACTTAGGCCAGTGGGGAAAGGGCTAGGCCCACACTGTGGGGGCTGGTGTTACTGGGATCAAATAGTTTGCCTGACAGAATCCTCTGATTGACCTGAGATGGAGCCATAGCAACTGGCTCCAAAACACTCACATGCTGAACACATTCTTCACTTCAAAACACTTGAGAATGACTGACATTCGTTTCTTTTTACCTTGCTCTCCAGGAAATTAGTCTTCAAAAATTCAAAGGAGAAACTTGTAGACGCACACAGAAAAGGATGCTCATTACAGAGGGTTAGTGTAAAAAATAGGACTGTTATTTGTTTTTGTTTTTTTTTTTTAGGTGTTGGAGAATGAACCCAGGGCCTTGTGCTTGCAAGACAAGCACTCTACCAAGTAAGCTATATCTCTAGCCCGTTTGCTATATTTCAAATAGAATTTCTCCTGCATTACCTCCACAGTCCAAATGGGCATGTTTAGGAAATTCCAAATTCAAAGAGAATACATACCAGCCTAAGAGGCAGTGCCAAGAATTTCAG
>JAJEJO010037555.1:0-24930 GCA_020662805.1 Glaucomys volans
TTCTGTTTGTTTTTTCCTCAGAATTTCTATCTCTTTATTGAAGTAATTTTTTGCTTCCTGCAATTGCTCTATTAACTGATTATTCATAGCCTGAATCTGCTCTCTCGTCACATCATTCTCTTCTCGGATCACTTTAATTATGAACATTCTGAACTCCATTTCTGTCATTCCTTCTACCATGCTGTCTTTGGGTTCTCTTGATATGTCATCTAGGTTTAATTGGGACACTTTCTTCCCGTGTTTTCTCATGGTGCTTGTGTATCTTCCCCTCTGTTGCTTGAGGGGTGTTTGATCAAGCGGTGACCCAAGAAAGGTGCTGTCCCACTACCTCCAGGTTGGGAATGATCAATGCTTCTGGGCAGAGGCAGCCTAGTGTTGATAGACAATTAGATACAGCAAGGTGGTAGACTCCGGGCCTGGGTGTGGGCCTGGGCACTAGTTCAAGTTGGGGTGGTGTCACAGAACTGTGCTCAGTGATGGAGACACTGGGCTTGAGAGCCCAGGCTGACCTGAACTCCTCGCTGGGGGTTCAGGCAGTGGCAGGTGGTTGCTCTCTCCTGGGGACACTGTAAGCTATTGCCAAAGGCCCAAAGCTCCCTGCCCGATCACTTCAGACACTGCTGACACTGCTGGGGGCCCCAGGGAAGCTGGGGGAGTGGCGCAGAGTAGTTTCCACTCCCTGCCAGAGACTGCGTTCTCAGAGTTTCCCGGCTGGAGCTCCCCCTAACGCAGCTGGCGTCCCCAGGAAGCTGGAAATGGACCCCCACTGCCAGGGAATCCGCCAAACTCAGAGCAGTTCCACCTCCCCTGCCGGGGTCAGCGATTCCAGGGGCTTCGGGCCAACCTCTCCGGGTGCGGCTAAAGGGCCTGGGAAGCCCAAGATGGGCGCTCTCTGCCAGGGAAGCTGGGGGGAGTGGCACCGAATAGTTCCCACTTCCCGCCAGAGACTGCGTTCCCAGAGTTTCCCTGTTGAAGCTCCCCTGACGCAGCCGAAGGCCCCAGGAAGCTGGTAATGAGCCTTCTCCGTCAGTTAAGCCGCCAAAATGGCGTGGGGTAGTTCCATCTCCCCACCAGAGTCCGGCGATCTCAGAGTTTCCCGGACGCCTCTGAATGCCCAGGTAGCCTGAGATGCTCGGTCTCTGCCTGGGAGGCCGCTGGCTGGTGCTGGAGCCGGGGCCAGTGACTCCAAAGCGCTACTGGGGACCCGCACTCACTTGTTGGCTGGCGCAGATCCAGGTCGGTGGCTCCGAAGCAGCTGCAGGGTCACGCGCTCCCGGATCGTCGTTGCCCGCGGCGGGCCGAGCCCAGCCCGGCTGAGTTGGTTCTGGAGCGGCACCTGGGGACCCCTTATATGTGCTTTGAATATTAAATCTCGTTGAGAGTCATATTCCTGCTGTTTGAATCCCGAGCAAGTAGGAATCCACGGAGCAAGTAGGAATGCAGCCTTCCTCTAATCCGCCATCTTGGATCTTCTTCCTGGAGCACAGTTTTTGTTTCTCTGGTTGTACGCAAAGTAGAGACACACCATTTTTGTAATCATACATGTTCATAGGGTAATGATATTTGTTTCATTCTGTTATTATTCTTGCCCCCAACCTGATCGCACCTCTCTTTTTCCTCTATGCTACCCATCCTTCCTCCATTCTTGCCTTTCTCCTAACCCACATTATGTATCATCATCCACTTATCAGAGAGATCATTCGGCCTTTGGTTTTTGGGGATTGGCTAATCTCACTTAGCATGATATTCTCCAATTTCATCCATTTACCTGCAAATGCCATAATTTTGTTCTTCTTTATGGCTGAGTAATTTTGCATTGTGTATATATACCACAGTTTCTTTATCCATTCATCTATTGAAGGGCATCTAGTTTGGTTGCACAATCTAGCTATTGTGAATTGAGCAGCTATGAACATTGATGTGGCTGCATCACTGTAGTATGCTGATTTTAAGTCCTTTGGGTATAGGCCAAGGAGTGGGATAGCTGAGTCAAATGATGGATCCATTCCAAGTTTTCTGAGGAATCTCCACACTGCTTTCCAGAGTGGTTGCACTAATTTGCAACCCCACCAGCAATGTATGAGTGTACATTGGGGTGAGATGAAATTTTAAGGTGGTTTTGATTTGCATTTCTCTTATTAATAGAGATGTTGAACATTTTTTCATGTATATGTTGATTGCTTGTAGATCTTCTTTTTTTTAACATTTTTTTTTAGTTGTCAATGGATCTTTTATTTTATTTAATTATATGTGGTGCTGAGAAAGGAACCCAGGAACTCACACATGCCAGGCAAGCGCTCTACCACTGAGCCAAAACCCCAGTCCCTAGATCTTCTTCTGTAAAGTGTCTGTTCATTTCCTTAGTCCATTTATTCATTTGGTTATTTGTATTCTTGGGGTAAAGTTTTTTGAGTTCTTTGTAGATTCTGGAAATGAGTGCTCTTTCTGAAGTGTGTGTGGAAAAGATCTTCTCCCACTCTGTAGGATCTCTCTTCACATTGCTGATTATTCCCTTTGCTAAGAAAAAGCTTTTTAGTTTGAATCTATCCCAATTATTGATTCCTGCTTTTATTTTTTGTACTTTGGGAGTCACGGTAAGGAAATCTGGTCCTAAGCCAACATGATGAAGATTAGGACCTACTTTTTCTTCTATTAGGTGCAGGGTCTCTGGCCTAATTCCTAAGACCTTGATCCATGTTGAGTTGAGTTTTGTGCAACATGATAGGGGTTTAGTTTCATTTTGCTGCATATGGATTTCCAGTTTTCCCAGTACCATTTATTGAAGAGGCTATCTTTTCTCCATTGTATATCTTTGGCACCTTTGTCTAGTATGAGAAAACTGTATTTATATGGGTTTGTCTCTGTGTCCTCTATTCTGTACCATTGATCTACCTGCCTATTTTGGTGACAATACCATGCCTTTTTTGTTACTATTGCTCTGTAAAGTATAGTTGATGGTCTGGTATTGTGATACTTCCTGCTTTGCTCCTCTTGCTAAGAATTGCTTTTGCTACTCTGGGTCTCTTATTCCTCCAAATGAATTTCATGATTGCTTGTTCTATTTCTATGAGGTCCATCATTGGGATTTTAATTGGAATTGCATTGAATTTGTATAGCACTTTTGGGAGTACGGCCATTTTGACAATATTAATTCTGCCTATCAAAGAACATGGGAGATCTTTCCACCTTCTAAGATTTTCTTTAATTTCTTTCTTTAGTGTTCTGTAGTTCTCATTGTAGAGGTCTTTCACCTCTTTTGTCAGATTAATTCCCAAGTATTTTATTTTTTTGAGGCTATTGTGAATGGAGTAGTTTTCCTAATTTCTCTCTCAGAGGATGCATCACCTACGAATAAAAATGCATTAGATTTATGAGCATTGATTTTATATCTTGCTACTTTACTGAATTCATTTATGAGTTCCTGAAGTATTCTGGTGGAATTTTTCGGCTTCTCTAAATATAGAATCTTATCATCTGCAAATAGGGATAGTTTGAGCTCTTCTTTTCCTATTTGTATCCCTTTAATTTCTTTGGTCTATCTAATTGCTCTGGCTAGAGTTTTAAGGATAATGTTGAATAGAAGTGGTGAAAGAGGGCATCTGTGCCTTCTTCCAGTTTTCAGGGGGAATGCTTTCAATTTCTCTCCATTTAGAATGATGTTGGCTATAGGCTTAGCATAGATAACCTTTACAATGTTAAGGAACGTACCTACTATCCCTATTTTGTCTAGTGTTTTGAGCTTGAAGGGGTGCTGTACTTTATCAAATGCATTTTCTGCATCTATTGAAATAATCATGTGGTTCTTAACTTGAAGTCTGTTGATGTGGTGAATTGCATTTATTGATTTCTGGATGTTGAACCAACTTTGCATCCCTGGGATGAAACCCACTTGATCATGGTGCACTATTTTTTAATATGCTTTTGTATACAAGTCGCTAAAATTTTGTTAAGAATTTTTGCATCTATGTTCATTAGAGATATTGGTCTGAAATTTTCTTTCCTTGATGTGTCTTTGGTTTTGGTATCAGGGTGATATTAGCTTCACAGAATGAGTTTGGAATGATTCCTTCCTCCTCTATTTCATGGAATACTTTGAGGAGTATTGGAATGAGCTCTTCTTTGAAGGTCTTGTAGAACTCGGCTGTGAATCCATCTGGTCCTATTGACCTCTAAGAATTTTCTTTGTTGGTAGGCTTTCGATGACTTCTTCTATTTCATTGCTTGAAACTGATCTATTTAAATTGTATATGTCCTCTAGATTCAGTTTGGGTGGCTCATATGGCTTTAGGAACCTGTTGATATCTTCGAGATTTTCTATTATATTGGAGTATAAATTTTCAAAATAGCTTCTGATTATGTTTTGTATTTCAAAAGTGTCTGTTGTGATATTTCTGTTTTCATCACAAATTTTAGTAATTTGAGTTTTCTCCCTCTTCTTTGTTCATGTGGCTAAGGGTTTATCAATTTTGCTTATTGTTTCAAAGAAACAACTTATATTTTTTTTTCTTTTGGTACTAGGGATTGAACCCAGGGGCACTCCACCACTGAACCACATCCCCAGCCCTATTTTGTATTTTATTTAGAGACAGGGTCTCACTGAGTTGCTTAGGACCTTGCCAAGTTGACGAGGTTGGTTTTGAACTCGCAATCCTCCTGCCTCAGTCTCCCAAGTGCTGGTATTACAGGAGTGTGCCACAGTGCCTGGCAGAACCAGCATTTTTGTCAATTTTATGAATTGTGTCTTTTGTTTCAATTTCATTCATTTCCACTCTGATTTTAATTATTTCCTGTCTTCTACTACTTTTGGTGATGAACTGTTCCTCTTTCTCTAGGGCTTTGAGCTGTAATGTGAGGTCATTTATTTGTTCACTTTTCATTCTTTTATTGAATGCACTCCATGCAATTAATGTTCCTCTTTGTATTGCTTTCATAGTGTCCCAGAGATTTTGATATGTTGTATCTTTGTTCTTCTTGACCTCTAAGAATTTTTTATTTCCCTTCAATGTCTTCTGTTATCCATGCACCATTCAATAGCATATTATTTAATCTCCAGGTGTTGGAATAGTTTCTGGTTTTTATTTTATCATTGATTTCTAATTTCATTCCATTATGGTCTGAGAGAATACAAGGAAGTATCTCTATCTTTTTGTATTTGCTAAAAGTAGCTTTGTGGCATAACATATGGTCTATTTTCAAGAAGGATCCATGTGCTCCTGAGAAGAAAGTGCATTCACTCATTGATGGATGGAATATTTTGCATATATCTCTTAAGACTAAGTTAGCGAATATGTTATTGAGTTCTATGGTTTCCTTTTTCAATTATTGCTTGATAGATCTGTCCAATGGTAAGAGAGGTGTGTTAAAGTCATCCAGAATTATTGTGTTTGGGTCTATTTGATTCCTGGAATTGAGAGGGATCTGATTGATGTACATGGATGCACCACTTTGGGGGGCATAAATATTTATGATTGTTATGTCTTGCTGATTTACGCTTCCCTTAAGCACTATGAAATGTCCTTCTTTATCCCTTCTAACTAATTTTGGCATAAAGTCCGCTTTATCTGATATGAGGATGGAAACCCCCACTTTTTTACTGAGTCTGTATGCATGGTAGGTTTTTTCCCATCCTTTCACCTTTAGTCTGTGGGTATCTTTTATATGAGATGCGTCTCTTGGAGGCAGCATTTTGTTGGGTATTTCTTTTTAATCCAATCTGCCACTTTATGTCTTTTGATTGATGAGTTCAGGCCATTAACATTCAGGGTTATTACTGAGATATGATTTGTATACTCAGTCATTTAGGGTTAGGGTTAGGGTTAGGGTTCATTTCTTCCTCATGGAATATTTTGCTGAGAATGTTCTGTAGTGCTGGCTTTCTATTTGTAAATTCTTTTAGCTTTTGTTTATCATGGAAGGATTTTATTTCATCTTCAAATCTGAAGGTGAGTTTTGCTGGGTATAAGATTCTTGGTTGGCATACATTTACTTTCAGGGCTTGAAATACATTATTACAGGCCCTTCTTGCTTTGAGGGTCTGTGTTGAGAAATCTTCTGATAACCGTATTGGTTTCCCCTGAATGTACTCTGATTTTTTTCTCTCACAGCCTTTAAAATTTTATCTTTATTTTGTATGTTAGGTACTTTCATTATAATGTGCCTTGGTATTGATCTGTTGTGGTTTTGTACATTTGGTGTCCTGTAAGCCTCTTGTATTTGATTTTCCATTTCATTCCTCAGATGTGGGAAATTTTCTGACATTATTTCATTGAATAGACTATTTATTCCTTTGGTTTGTATCTCTGTGCCTTCCTCAATTCCAATAACTCTTAAATTTGGTCTTTTCATGATATCCCATAATTCTTGTAGGCTTTGTTCATGAATTTTTACCATTTTCTCTGTTTGGTCAACTTTGTTTTCAAGATTAAATATTTTGTCTTCAAAGTCTGAGGTTCTGTCTTCCAGGTGATCTAGTCTGTTGGTTATTCTGTCTATTGAGTTTTTAATTTGGTTTATTGTTTCCTTCATTTAAGGAGTTCTGTTTGGTTGGGTTTTTTTTTTTTTCAGAATCTCTGATTATTGCAATGATGTTTAGCTTCCTGCATCTGTTCTTTTTACTGTTGATTGGTATGTTCATTGCCTGCATTTGCTCTCTCATCACATCATTTGCTTCTCTGATCATTTCCATTATGTACACTCTGAACTCCATTTCTGACATTTCTTCTGCCCTGCTATCATTGGATTCTGTTGATGTAGTATCTAGGTTTGTTTGAGACACTTTCTTGCCCTGTTTTCTCATGTTGCTCATGTATCTTCCCCTCTATCTGTGTGAATCTGTGGTATTGCAGCTTCCCCCCTATAGACCTGTGGTGTCCCTGCAGGTTTCCAATACCTCAGCTCCTAGTCTTCAGTAGCACTAGACCGTGGGCTGGGGCCAGGCTAGGGTATGTCTGGGCCTCTGGACTGGGCCTCCTGGCATGGAAGTCTCAAGTGTCCACGCTATGCCAGCTGTGCCACCCCACTCCCCCGCCCCCACATAGAAGTCCCACGGGAGCACTCTGAGCCAACATACCAGGTGCAGAAGTCTCAGGCGTCTGCTCTGGGCTGAGCCTCATGTCTGTCTCTGTTCCCTCTTCCCAGGCCTGGAAGTCTCACAGGACTTGGCTGGGCTGAACCCAAGCCTCTGGGCTGGGCCTCCCCATGTGGAAAACTCAAGTGTCCGCTATACCCACTTACCCCTCTCTGAAGTCTCCCACTTCTGCACTGTGCTCGCTGCCCCCCATGCAGAAGTCCCATGGGAGCACTCAGGGCCAATGTACCAGGTACAGAAGTCTCTAGATACATCTTTTGAAAATATTTTCTCCCATTCTATGAGTTACATTTTCACTCCATTAATATTTTACTTGTTGCACAAACTTTTAAAATTGTCCTCAAGTTCAATTTGTCTATTTCTTCCCTTTTCTTGCCTGTGCCTTTGGAGTCATATCCAAGAAATCATCTCCAAATCTGATACCATTAAATTTTTGCCCTGTGTTTTCTTCTGAAAGTTTTATAGTTCTAGGTCTTACATTTAGGTCTTTGATCCATTTGGGGTTAATTTTTGCATTTGTTGTTAGATAAGAGTTCAACTTCGTTCTTTAGCAAGTGGATATCCAGTTTTACCAGAATCATTTATTGAAAAGACTGCCTTTTCCACATGCCTCTGTGGTGTCTATCATTTTTCTTGCTGTTGATTTCTAGTTTCATTACATTATAATATGACAGGATGCATGGGATTATGTCAATATAACTGCATTTTCCAAGACTTATCTTGTGACCTAGTCCATGGTCTATTTTTAAAATGCTTCCATGAGCTGCTGAGAGGGTAAATTCTGCTGTTTGTGGGTAAAATATTCTGTCGATGTCTCTTAGGTTCCTTTGATTTGTAGTATTATTTAGTTGGAAATATTTTCATTGATATTATGTTTGACGACCTGTTTACTGGAGATAGGGTGTGTCGAATTCACCCAGCATGATTGTATCAAGGTCTATCTGAGATTTAATGTCAAGGAGTATTTTGTGTGTGTGTGTGTGTGTGTGTGTGTGTGTGTGTGTCTGTAGTTGGATGCATTGACATTTGGAGCATATATATTTACTATTGTTTTATCTTGTTGGATTTTTCCCTTTACCAGGATGGAGTGGCTTTCTTTGTCTCTCCTGATTAATTTTTCCTTGAAATCTGCTTTGCCAGATGACAAATATTACTCCAACTTGTTTTCAGACTCCATTTGCATAGTTCTTTTCATCCTTTTGCCTTCAGTCTCTATCTTCACCAATGAGATGACCCTCTTGTAAATAGTATATAGGTTAATAATGTTTTTTGATCTATTCTACTAATCTATTTCTTTTAGTTGAGGAGCTGAGAACATTTGTACCCAATGTTAGTATGAATATGTGTCTGTGGTTTCCTGCCATTTTGATGTTTTGCTATTTTAATTGTCTTGGTTCTCATTTAGTTGACTACTCTTCTCTTGACCTTCATCTATTTGGGAACTTTGGGATTTGTTTTGAGGTTTTTCTGTGTGCAGTTTATCTATCAGTGTCCTTTGGAGTGCTGGCTTGGCAGTCATGAATACTTTTAGTTTATCCTTGTCATGGAAAGTTTTTATTTCCCCATAAAATTTGAAAGAGATCTTTGCTGGGTATAGCACTCTTGTTTGGCGATTGTTTTCTGTTAGTGGTGAAATAGAGTGAAGAAGGGGATACAAGGGAATCAAGAACCACAGTATGAACAAACTAGCAAATTTAAGATTAAAACAACTTAAACTCTGGTATAATTGTACCCTGCCTATCCAATCAAGGAGAAATAATATACTAGTGCCAAAGAAAACGATTATATGAATATATGTTTTTTTCCAAACCTACCTGCAGTGAAAATACACACACCCACACATGCACATCCACATGCACTCACACAAAATCATGCATAATGGAAAAAATAAAAAAATAATACAATATGATGAAATGATATTTGAAAAAATGTTTTAAAAGTTAAGATTTTGAAAACAAAGAAAAAATAAATTAAAATGGGAATGTGGGGAAAATGCAATAAAGAAAAAGAGAAAAGGAGAAAAAAATCTTAATGAAAAACAAAAGACTGTTTCTGATGTGGTGGTCGAATAAGGTGGCATGAATGGATTTTCATTCTTTATATTCATTTTTGGCTCTGAAGCCTTTGGGTCAAGAGCTGGGGACTATTAAGTCCAATGTCTTCTTTTTCCTCTCCTAGCTGCAGGCTGAGTGCAGCTCCTCTCAGACTCCAGTCTCTCAGTATAGTGTAGAATAGACTGGGAAGTGCTGATGCATTGTGTAGCACAGATATTCTGAATTGGATGTTCCAGTAGTTGGAGTTTAGTCTAGTCTTGGTGAACTTTGGAACTGCTTTGGTGGGTATTTGAGTTTTGATCCATGCCCCTATTGCTAGAAAGATGCCAGTGCTCTCTGTTGGATGTCTGGATCTCTGGGGCCTCTGTTAAAATTCATTTTTACCCACAGAGGCTAACCCTCCACAGATGTCAATGCTATGAGTGTGCATAATCAAATATCCATCCTGGAGGGCAGATGCTCCTGTATGGTCACTGCATGTCTTTACAATGGCTCTCATAGGCATCAGCAGCAAAGGGAACTTTCTCCCTTTGGTATCCAGAGTCTGTATGAATCTGGTATAATTCTTTTAGTGCCTATTTCAGTCACTCTGGTTCAGGCACACTTGCTGGTCATAATATGAGACTGCTGGCTACTTCATTTACATGCTCCTGATCTGTCTGCTCACTTCCAAACAGCATTTATACAGAGTTCCCAGGCCATACTCATGGTCATTTTCTGGGCCAGTGACCTCAGTTCCCTCCAAACTGTCCGGCCCAGGGTCCCAAGAAATTTTCGGTTGTTCTTCTGAACCATTTTTCCCACCAACTCTGTGTTTGTTAAGATCAGTCTCCCTCTCAAATCCACGGGATCCCTGAAGTCAAATTAAAAAAAAAATTGTTATTCAACACACTGTTTGCTGTCATGCTGTGTAGTCTCCCCCACCCCTCAGTGACCACCACCAGCCAAGGTGGTGTATCACTAATGTATTATTTCTTACATTCTGTTCAAAGTTTCTGACTCTCTGTGTCTCTATAGTTTCTTTTACAGACTAGTATGAAGTTTCAGTGAGTTCACTTAGCAACCCACCTCACTGAGGAGCAGTCTTCCTGCTTTGAAAGTCTGATGCTGAGAAACTCCTGGAAGTGAATTCATCTTCTAATCTACCATCTTCTCTTAAAAATATTGAATGTTTCAATCCATGAACATGGATTTAGTCTTTTTAAATTTCTTTGAACAGTATTTTGTAGCTTTCACTGCAAAAGTCTTTTATCTCATTGATTAATTCCTAAGTATTTTATTCTCTCTGATATTATCGTAAATAGACTTGTTTTCATAATTTGTTTTTCAGGTTGGCCATTATTAGTGTATAGAAATCCAATTTGAAAGGAAAAATGAACCGCAGGTGAGCAACTCAGAAACCAGGCAGGGAAATTCACATACAGAAAGTTTATTTGCCAGTTAGGATCTGACAAAGGTCATCACCCATCAAATGAGAGAAGGCAAGGGAGATCTAAGCTCAGGGTGTTCTATAGGGCTGCTCCCTGGAACGGCTCCATGCAAATCGTGGTGGTCAGCTGTTTTTGGCATACCATGTACATGTGATATTTGCAGTAAGCCCCTAGGAGAACAAAGGGAGGCAGAACAAAGTTGGCAGACAGGTGATAAAACATTATCTGTTAACAATCTCCCTTTTGTCAGAGTTTTAGGATAGGAAGGAAGTGTCTCTAAGATGTGGTGAGCGACCTTTGGGTGGAGGAAGTAAGTTTCTCTGAAGCGAGATGAGTGGCTTTAGCTAAGGGAATTCTTCAATTGGCTTTTGTTTCTATGCTTGGAAATGAAATATATTTCTAAAAAGGGTCAATGAAAACAAGTGCTTATGTAAGTATCTCCCTTATGTAAGTGTCTCCCAGATATTAGGACACAAACCTTACACAATTGATTGTGTGTGCTGGCTTTATAAATTGCTATTCTCTTAAATCTACTACCTATCTCTAACACTTTTTGTATGTAAAATCCATAGGGTTTTTTCATGCTAAGGTCACATCTGCAAACAGATAATTTTGAATTTCGCTTCCAATTCAAGTGCCTTGTGTGTCTCTTCATTGCCTAATTGTTCTGATTAGAAATTCCAGTCTATGTTGAATAGAGATGGCAAACGCAGGCATCCTTTCCTTGTTCCTGATCTTGGGGGTAAAGTTTTCAACTCTGCACCATTGTGTATGGTGTTACCTGTGGGTTTGTCATACCTGACTTTAATATGCTCAGGCACTCTGCTTCTGTTCCTAGCTCATTGAGTGTTTTTATCATAAAAGAATGTTGGCTTTTGTCGAACACTTTGTCTACATGATTTGAGATGATCAGTTTCCTTTAATATTTAACGTGGTTTATTACATCAATTGCTTTCATATAGTGAACAATCCTTGCATTCCAGGAATAAATTCCATTTGATCATGGTGTATGATTCTTTTAACATGCCGCTGAGTTTAGTTTACCAGAATTTTGTCAAAGATGTTTGAGTCAATGTTCAGAAGATAAATTAGTTTATAGTTCTCTTTTCTTGATGTCACAGTGACACTGGTCTTACAGAAGAGTTAGGAAGGGTTCTCTCCTCTTCAACTATTTTAGAAAAGCTTGAGAAAGATTGGTATTGGTTATTCTATATTTGTTAGAATTCACCTATGAAACCTCAGGTCCAGGGCCTCTCTTTACAGGGAGATTATTGGTTACAGATTCAGCCTACTAGGTTTATTTCAATTTCATATTTCTTCATAATTTTGCCTCAGTAGGCTATGTGTCTTCACAATTTTTTCATTTCATCTAGATTATCTAATTTGTTGGTGTACAATTGTTTCTTATACCCTCTCATAAACTTTTTATTTCTGCTATTAATATTTTCTTGTAGTAAATATTTTACTAATGGTATCAATATTCCCATTAATTATTTTTTATTTTAGTTATTTGAGTCTCTATTCTCCTTCTTCCTGTCTCTCTCTTGCTCTCACTCTCTCAGAAAGAATAAAATTTGGTTTCATTGATTTTCTCTATTTTTGCTAAACTTTATTTCATTTATCCCTGCTTCAATTTTTATTATTTCCTTCTCTCTGCTAGTTTTGGATTTAGTTTTTTCCCCTAGTTCCTTAAGCTGCAAATGAAGGTTGTTGACTTGAGATCTTTCTTATTTTTCAGTGTGTTTATAGTCATAAAATTTTCTCCTTAATTCTACTTCATGTTGTCTTATGTTTTTGTGTGTTTTTTATTTTCATTCATCTTTAAGTATAATCTAATTCCTCTTCTGACTTCTTGTTTCATTCATTGGGGTTTTTTAAAAGTGTGTTATTAATTTCCATGAATTAGTGAAAGTTTAGAGGTGAAATGATTGGGTTATGAAAGTTTTAAATTGAATAGGTGGATTAATCCACTTGAATGGATTAACTGGGTGGTAACTCTAGGAAGGTTAGGTGTTGCCATGGAATATATATTTTATCCTTGTTGAGTAGAAGCCTCTCTCTTCTTCCTGGTGGCTGTGTTCCGAGCCACTTTCTTCCACCACATTTTTCCATCATGATGTTCTTCCACGCCTTGGGCAAGAAGCAATGGAGTGGCCATCTATAGACTGAGACCTTTAAAACTGTGAAACCTAAAAAATCTTCCCTCTCCTAAAATTGTTCTTTTCAGGTCTTTTGGTCACAGCAGAAAAAAAAAAAAACTGATTGCTAGAGATATTGAATATTTTTTCATATATTTATTGACCATTTTTATTCTTCTTTTGAGAAGTGTTTCTTAAGTTCTTTTGTTCATTTGTTAATTGGGGGTTTTTGGTGTTAAGTTTCTTGAGTTCTATATATATTCTGGTTATTAATCTCCTCTCTGAGGAGCAGATGACAAAGATCTCCCATTCTGTAGGTCTTCTTCATGCTCTTAATTGTTTTCTTTGCTATCAGAAGGTTTTTAGTTTGAGGAGCCTTAATTGGGAGATTCAGCCAACTTTTTTGCCAACGGCAACTATTGATTTATATCCATAGCTTCTGTTATGATTTGGATGTGAGGTGCCCCCAAAAGCTTATGTATGAGACAATACAAGACGGTTTAGAGGAGAAATGTTTGGGCTGTGAAAGCCTTAACCCAATCAGTGATTAATCCCCTGATGGAATTAACTGAGTGGTAGTTGAAGGTGGGCAGGGTATGGCTGGGGAAGGTGGGAATTGGAGGCTTGGCTTCGGGGTATATATGTTGTATCTGCTGAGTGGAGTCTCTCTCCTTCCTGATCATCATGTGAGCTGCTTCCCTCTACCACACTCTTCTACCATGATGTTCTGCCTCATCTTGAGCCCCAAGGAATGGAACTGACCTTCTATGAACTGAGGTCTTTGAAACTCTGAGCCCCCAAATAAACTTTTCCTCCTCTACAATTGTTCTTGTCAGATTTTTTTAGTCCCAGCAGTGAAAAAGTTGACTAAAAGAGTCCATTAGACAAATCCACTTATCCTTTTTTACATAAAGGCTAGTTGGCTAGTTTCCAACTTTTCCTCCGATTTCATTAAAAAGCGTTCCTGTACATGCCTCCAGGCACACATTTGCAAGAGTTTCTCCAATATTTACACCTAAGAGTGAAATTGGTGAATAAAACAGCATAGGAATATTAAAATATATTATTTAGATAGACAGTCTTTTTTCTAAAGTAGCTTTATCAACTTATACTACAAGAAACAATGTCTGAGAAATCCTACTATTTCATATCTTGCCAAAACTTAGTATCATCAGACTTCAAGATCAATCACATCATGGCAGGTAGTTTTAATTTATATTTCTCAGATTACTAATGTGTTAGAGCTTTATGTTAATTGATCTACTGCTGTGACAAAATACCTGAGAAAGTCAACTTAAGGAGATATTTCTTTTGGCTTATAAGAATTTTTTTAACATCTGTTGGTCATTTTTGTTTCCTTTTCTCTGAAATGACTGCTTCTGTCTTTGCTAATTTTTCTATTAGATGATCTATGCATTTAGTTTTTCTGTAGGAGATATTTATCTATTCAGAATTATTATTCATTGTCAGTTATATGCATTGAAGATATTTTTTCCACTCAATGTTTCAGCTTTTCACTATCTTTATAGTATCCTATGATAAAAATAATTTTTTAGATTTTAATGTAGTTCAATACATACCATTTTCCTATATGACTTGTTTCTTGAGGTACCTTATTTGACAAGTTTCCTTTTATGTTAAGGATGAAAATTTTAAAATATTTTCTTCAAAATTTTGGAATGTGTCTTTTTAAAAAATTATTTTTAATTTGTTCTTTTTAATTATACATGACAGTAGAATGTATTCTGACCTATCATATATACACAAGTATAACTTCCCATTTTGCAGTTGTACATGACATTGAGTTATATTGGTTATGTATTCATATAAGAACATAGAAAAGTTTGGTCTGATTTCTTCTACTATCTTTCCTATTTCTATCCCACTTCTCTTCCATTCATTCATCTTTGTCTAGTCCAATGAATTTCTATTCTCCCTCCCAGTTTACTGTGAGTCAGCATCTGCATATCAGAGAGAATATTCAGCCTTTGTTTTTTGGGATTGGCTTATTTCACTTAGCATGATAGTATTCAGTTCCATTCATTTACTGGCAAATGCCACAATTTCATTCTTCTTTATGACTGAGTAATATTCCATTGTGAGTATATACCACATTTTCTTTATCCAGTCATCTGTCAAGGGTTCCTAGATTGGTTCCATAGCTTAGCTATTGTGAATTCAGCTGCAATAAATTGATGTGGCTGGACCATAGTAGTATGCTAATTTTAAATCCTTTGGATAAATACTGAGGAGTGGATAGCTGGGTCAAGTGGTGGTTCCATAGAATGTTACTTTTAATTTTAAGTCTTTAGTCCACACAATTTATTTCCATGTTTAGTGCATGGGTTTGTTTTAACTTCATTTTTTTTCTATCAGCAACTAGTTGTCTCAGTATCATTTGTGAAAAAACCATCTTTCTCATACTGATATGAAATACCATTTGTCATAACTCAGATCCATCATATGCAATGGTATCTGGTAGGTCAAATTCCATTCCCCAACATACACAGCTTACTGAAACTCTGAGTAAGATGAAGTCTAATTCATACTGAAACATATAATCAAGAATTTAAAAATCAAAGACAAATGGAGAGATCCAAGATGATGCACTAGAGGGAGGCTGCATTCCTTTTCACTCCATAACTGGGTTTCAAGCAGAGGAAAATCTGTTTCTCTATGAGGCACTCTTTGGTCCTCATAGATCCCCTGTCATTGACCCCATTTGTCTACCTGGATCACCTGCAGTCTGCCAGCATACCAACTACATTTTGAGTGCAGATTGCTCACTGACTGCCACCTATCATCCACCATTTGCCCATCTTCCTGCCTCTGGCCTGCCCATCACCTGCCTTTCACCTACCCATCACCCACCAACCAAGGTCCACCTGCCCATCGTCTGCCAGTAGCCTGCAGAGGCTGCAGACCTTCAGCAGATCGCCAGATGCCTGCTATTGCCTGGAAGTCCACTGTCACAGTACCCACAGGTTTGGTTACACATAGCTGCCACCATTTTGGGAAAACAGCCAGGATCTGCAGGACCCCCGGCCGGACTGACTGCACCCCCGCTGCCAGGACTCCTCAACCCAAATGACTGCACTCTGCCTTCAGAATCCCCCCCCCACCACTGACTGACCTTGCCCCACCTCCAGGGCCCCCCAGCCTCCTTGACCATACCCCACATGGACTGGGTACCCACACCCTGCACTGTAGCTCCCCATTTGCCAACACCTTTGGAAGTCAGTGTGGCCATCTTGGAACCTGGAAGTGGAAAATGTCATCTCTAGGTGGGGCAAATCCCATCCTGAGACTCCTGCTGGAGACTGGAATGCATTGTCAGGGACCTCTCATGCATCAGGCTACTGAAGACTGGGAGGTTTGAACAGTATATGACTGCTATAGTGTAGATTTTTCTTTCCTCCGTTTTGAAAATTTTTAAGTTTTTATTTCTTTATTTTTCTTGCTAATTGCCTTTTGTTTACCTGTTTCCTCAGAGTCTCTTTCTCCATTTTCTCATGTGAACAACCAAATTCTTTTGATTCCACTTTCACTCCTCCTATGATCTAGAACTTCTTTATACTCTTTTCTTATACCCTTAATAGTTACATCCCACACCCCTCCCCATCCTCTTTGTCCTCCATTAGAAACTGCAGTCTTCATTGCAAATCTGTTTGTTATACTGTAGACAATAATTGAACTCATCCTCTCTGTTTATTACAATATTGTTAACATCTTCATAGGGGCTATTTGGTTTAGGAACGCATATTGTCTGTACTGTGTGTTCCTAATATTGATCTCCCCACTTAAAGAAGAGGTTTTGGAAACCTGCAGGGTCACTAGAAGCCTAAAGGGTGGAAACTGCAATACCCCAGTTCTTCATTGCTAGAGGGGAAGATACATGAACAACATGAAAAAACAAGGGAAGAAAGTGCTTCAAACAAACCAAGAGTCTGTGTTAATAGAATCCAATGACAGAATGGTAGAAGAAATGTCAGAAAAGGAGTTCAGAATATACATAATTAAAATGATTCATGAAGCAAAGGACAAGATAAGAGCAAATGCAGATAATGAATGATCTCTACAATAACACACCAAAGGGCAACTGCAAGAAGGAAAAGATCACTTCAACAAAGAGATAGAGATTCTGAAAAAAAAAACAAACAGAAATCCGTGATATGAAGAAACAATAAACCAAGTAAAAAACTCAATGGAAAGCATCACCAACAGACTAGATCACTTGGAAGACAGACCCTCAGACAGTGAAGACAAAATATTGAATCTTGAAAATAAAGTTGCCCAAAGAGAGAAGATGGTAAGAAATCATGAATGGAGCCTCCAAGAACTATGGGATATCATGAAGAGACAAAATTTAAGAATTATCAGGGTTGAGGAAGGCACAGAGAAACAAACCAACGGAATGAACAATCTATTCAATGAAATAATATCAAAAATTTCCCAAATCTGAAGAATGAAATGGAAAATCAACAACAAGAGGCTTACAGAACACCAAATGCACAAAATTACAGCAGATCCACACCAAGTCATTTCATAATGAAAATACCTAACATAAAAAATAAAGATAGGATTTTAAAGGCTGAGAGAGAAAAGCATCAGATTACATATAGGGTGAGTCCAATATGTACATCAGCAAATTTCTCAGCTCAGACCCTAAAAGCTAGAAGGCCTGGAACAATATATTTCAAGCTCTGAAAGAACATGGTTGCCAACCAAGAATCTTATATCAAGCAAAACTAACCTTCAGATTTGAAGATGAAATAAAATCCTTCCATGACAAACAAAAGATAAAAGAATTTACACAGAGAAAGCCTGCGCTACAGAACATTCTCAGCAAAATATTCCATGAGGAAGAAATGAAAAACAACAATGTAAGTCAGCAAAGGGAGGAACTACCCTAAAGGAAAAGCCAATCAAAGGAGAAACCAAGTCAAGTTAAACACCAAAACTAAGCCAAAATGCCTGAGAATACAAATCATCCCAATAATAACCCTGAACATTAATGGTCTAAACTCATCAATCAAAAGACATAGAGTGGCAGATTGGATTAAAAAGAAAGACCCAACAATATGCTGCTCTCAAGAGGCTCATAGAAAAAGATATGCACAGACTAAAGGTGAAAGGATGGGGAAAAAACCTACCACGCATGCGGACTCAGTAAAAAAGCGGGGGTTTCCATCCTTATATCAGATAAAGTGGACTTCAAGACAAAGTTAGTCAGAAGGGATAAAGAAGGTCATTTCACACGGCTTATGGGAACCATAAATCAGGAAGACATAACAATCATAAATATTCATGCCCCAAACAATTGTACATCACACAAATCCTTCTCAATTACAGGAATCAAATAGACCACAACACAATAATTCTGGGTGACTTTAACACACAAATGTCACCACTGGATAGATCTTTCAAACAAAAACTAAACAAAGAAACCATGGAACTCAATAACACAATCAATAATTTAGCCTTACAAGACATATATAGAATTCCATCCATCAACAAGTGAACACACTTTCTTCTCAGCAGCACATGGATCCTTCTCTAAAATAGATCATATGTTATGTCAAAAAGCAGTCCTTAGTAAGTGTGAAAAAATAGAGATACTACCTTGTATTCTATCACATCATAATGGAATGAAATGAGAAATCAAAGACAAAATAAAAAACAGAGGACTGGGGATATAGCTCATTTGGGGTTCAATCCCCAGCACCACCAAAAAAAAAAAAAAGAAAAGAAAAGAACAGAAACTACTCCAACACCTAGAGACTAAATAACATGCTATTGAATGAAGTATGAATAACAGAACATATCAAAGAGGAAATAAAAATTCTTAGAGGTAAATGAGAATGATGATACAACATATCAAAATCTCTGGGACACTATGAAAGCAGTGCTAAGAGGAAAATTCATTGCATGGAACACATTCAAGAAAAGAATACAACTAAACAACTAAACAACCTAACATGACATCTCAATGCCCTAGAAAAAGAAGAACAGAATGACACCAAAAGTAGTAGAAGACAGGAAATAATTAAAATCAGAGCTGAAATCAATGAAATTGAAACAAAAGAAACAATTCAAAAAATTGAGAAAACGGAAAGTTGGTTCTCTGAAAAAATGAACAAAATAGATAAACCCTTAGCCACACTAACAAAGTAAAGGAGGGAGAAAACTCAAATTAATAAAATTCATGAAGAAAAAGGAAATTTCATGACAGACACAATTCAAATACAAAACATAATGAGAAGCTACTTTGAAAATCTACACTTCAATAAAATAGAAAATCCTGAAGACATCAACAAATGTCTGGAGACATATGATCCTCCCAAACTAAACCAGGAGGACATACACAATTTAAACAGGTCAATTTCAAGCAATGAAATAGAAGAAGCCATCAAAAGCCTACCAACCAAGAAAAGCCCTAGGTCAGACAGAATCTCAGCTAAGTTCTATAAGAATTTCAAAGAACTTACACCAATACTCCTAAAAGTATTTCATGAAATAGAAATTAAGGGAACTCTTCCAAATTCATTCTATGAAGCTAGTGTCACTCTGATACCAAAACCAAAGACACATCTCGGAAAGAAAAGTTAGACCAATATCTCTGCTGAATACAGATGCAGAAACCCTTAACAAAATTCTGGCAAATCACATACAAAAACATGTTAAGAAGATAGTGCACCACAATCAAGTCGAGTTCATCCCAGGGAGGCAAGGTTGGTTCGACATCCAGAAATCAATAAATGTAATTCATCATATCAATAGACTTAAGGTTAAGAATCATAAGATTATTGCAATAGATGCTGAGAAAGCATTTGACAAAATACAACACCCCTTCATGTTCAGAACACTAGGAAAAATAGTGATAGTAGGAACATGCCTCAACATTGTAAAGGCTACTTATGCTAAGCCCACTGCCAACATCATTCATAATGGAGAAAAACTGAAAGCATTCCCTTCAAAAACTGGAACAAGACAGGGATGCCCACTGTCACCCCTTCTATTCAACATCATGCTTGAAATACTAACCAGAGCAATCAAACATACCACAGAAATTAAAGGAATACAAATAGGAAAAGAAGAACTCAAGCTGTCACTATTTGCCAACGACATGATTCTATATTTAGAGGATCCAAAAAATTGCACCAGAAAACTTCTACAACTCATAAATTAATTCAGCAAAATAGCAGGATAAAAAATAAACACAAAAAACTAATGCATTTATATACATAAGCAATGAATCATCTGAAAGAGAAATGAGAACAACAACTCCGTTCACAATAGCCTCAAAAAAAATAAAATACTTGGCAATCAATCTAACAAAAGAGGTGAAAGACCTCTACAATGAAAACTACAGAACATTAAAGAAAGAAATTGAGGAAGACCTTAGAAGATGGAAAGATCTGTGTTCTTTAAAAGGCAGAATTAATATTATCAAAATGGCTATACTTCCAAAGGCACTATACAGAGTTAATGCAATTCCAATTAAAATCCCAATGACATTCCTCATAGGAATAGAGAAAGAAATCATGAAATTTATCTGGAGGAACAAAAGACCCAAAATAACCAAAGCAATCCTGGGCAGGAAGAATGATGCAGGAGATATCACAATACCAGATCGTCAACTATACTACAGAGCAATAATAACTAAAATAACACAGTATTGGCACCAAGATAGACAGGTAGACCAACAGCACAGAATAGAAACACAGATACAAACCCACATAAGTACAGTTATCTCATACTAGACAAAGGTAACAAAAACATACAATGGAGTAAAGATAGCCTCTTCAACAAATGGTGCTGGCAAAACTGGAAATCTATATGCAGTAGAATGATATTAAACCCCTATCTCTCACCCTGTACAAAACTCAACTCAACATGGATCAAGGATCTAGGAACTAGACCTGAGACCCTTCACCAAATAGAAGAAAAAGTAGGCCAGAATCTTCATTATTTTGGCTTAGGACGAGACTTCCTTAACAAGAACCCCAGAGCACAAGAAATAAAAGCAAGAATCAATAAATGGGACTGATTCAAACTAAAAAGCTTTTTCTCAGCAAAGGAAACAATCCATAATGTGAAAAAAGAGCCTACAGAGTGGGAGGAAATCTTTTACACACACACTTCAGACAGAGCACTGATCTCCAAAATTTATAATAAACTTAAAAAACTTTACACCAAAAATACAAAGAACCCAATCAATAATTGGGGCAAGGAACTGGGCAGGCACTTCACAGAAGATGATATACAAGTGATCAACAAATATATGAAAAAGTGCTCATCATCTCTAATAATTGGAGAAATGCAAATCAAAACCACCCATCTAATTCCAATTAAAATGGCTATTCTCAAGAACACAAGCAATAATAAGTGTTGGAATGGATGTGGGGGAGAAGGCACACTCATACATTGCTGGTGGAGTTGCAAATTGGTGCAACTGCTCTGGAAAGCAGTGTGGAGATTTCTCAAAAAACTTGGAATGGACCCACCATTTCACCCAGCTATCCCACTGCTCAGTTTATACCCAAAGGACTTAAAATCGGCCTAGAACAGTGATGCAGCCACAGCAATGTTCATAGCTGCTCAATTCAAAATAGCTAGATTGTGGAACCAACCTAGATGTCCTTCAATTGATGAATGACTAAAGAAACTGTGGTATATATACACAATGGAACATTACTCAGTCATAAAGAATAATAATATTATGGCATTTGCTGGTAAATGGATGGAGTTGGAGAATATCATGCTAAATGAAATAAGGCAAACCCCCAAACCAAAGGCCAAATGTTTTCTATGATAAGTGGATGATGATACATAAGCAGGGGAGGGAAGACGGTGGGGGGGGACAAGAGAAGAATGGGGGATCTTTGGATGGTGTAGAGGAAAATAGGGCGGGAGAGGGTGGGGGAAGGACAGATAGTAGACTGAGACAGACAGTATTACCCTATGTATATGCATGATTACAAGAATGGTGTGACTACCTTGTTTACAACCATAGAAATGAAAAGTCGAACCCCATTTATGTACAAAAAATAATAATAAAAATAAACAAAAAATAATGTAGAAAAAAAAAAGACAAATAGAATCCTGAAAGCATCAAGAGAGAAGTGGGTCATGGCATACAAAGAATCATCAATAAGAAATTAAGCAGATTTTTCATCAGAAACTTTGGTGGCCTGAAGGCAATGGGCACTATATTGAAAGTGCTAAAAGAAAAAACAAAATAAAATACTATCAACCAAGAATCATATATCTGGAAAAACTGCCCTTCAGAAGTGAGGAATAAATTAAGACATTCCCACACGAACACAAAGTGAGGGAGTTTGTTGCCAGTGTTCCTGTAAAAAGACTGAACTCCACTGCATCAACAACTGAAAGGAATAGCAAACAGCTGTGAGGAGCAGAATTTTTGTATGTTATTGAAGTTAAGCTTGTATAAAATCAAATTAGAGGGTTATAACTTTAGTATAATAAATATAACTGATCTTAAGGAAAACAGATGGAGATATATATACATTGAATTAAATTAGAAAGGAATCAAAACATTTCACTGCAGAAGAATAAACAATACAAAAGAAGACAGGGACAGGAAATGAGGAACAAAATTGCTAAAGTGCATATAGAAAATAATAAACTGACAGCAGTGGGCACCTCTTCAACAACTACTGTGCATGTAAATGCGTGAAACTCTCCAATCAAAAGATGGAAATCAACAGAATGGGTAAAAATGCAATCCAATTATATGCCGTCTACAAGAGACTCATCTTAAATTAAAAATGCAAGTAGATTGAAAGTAAAAGAATTGGAAAAAGATATTCCATGTAAATAGCTGCTTAAAGAGGCCAGGGGTAATTATATTAATTTCAGACAAAAGAGGCTTTACATTTAAAAAGATTATAAGAGGCAAGGACATTATTAATAGAAACCTTGACGCTGGGCCAGTGGGGTGCGCCTGTAATCCCAGTGGCTCAGGAGGCTGAGGCAGGAGGATCCTGAGTTCAAAGCCAGGCTGAGCAATTTAGCGAGGCCCTCAGCAACTTAGCAAGACTTTGTCTATAAATAAAATATAAAAAGGTCTGCAGATGTGGCTCAGTGGTTGAGTGTTCCTGGGTTCAATCCCCAGTACAAAAAAAAAAAAAAGATACAGCAAGAATATAACAATTACAAACTTTCTCACATTGTCTCACATTAGAGATTTGGAGGAACACCTAATATCTAAACTATAACACAGGGAAATGCAAATCAAAATTAAATTCCTTTTTCATCTTACTCCTGTCAAAATGGCAATTATTGAGAATAATAATGATGGTGAGGATGTGGGGGAAAAGGCACACTAGTACATTGTTGGTGGGACTACAAATTATACAACCACGTTGAAAAGCTGTGTTCAGATTCCTCAAAAAACTAAGAATGAAACCATAATATGACCCAGCTATCCCACTCCTTCTAATATATCCTGAAGATCCAAAACCACTAAACTATGTGGATGCAGCCATGTAAATGCTTATAGCAGCACAATTCACTATAACCAAGATATTGAACTAGTCCAGGTGCCCATCAGTAGACAAATGGAAAAGAAAATGTGGTATATTAACACAATGGAATTTTACTCAGTCATAAAGAATGAAATGATGGAATTTGCTGGTAAAGGAATGGAACTGGAGAACATCATGCTAAGTGAAATAACCCAGACACAGAAAGTCAAAGGTTGATCAGTTTCTTTCACATGCAGAAGCTAGACCAAAATAAGGAAAAAAAGAGAGAGAGAAAGAGGGGGTGGAATTCCATGAAAACGGAGAAAAAGTCACTCAGTATAGGAAGGGGACTGAGAGGGAAGGAGTAAAGATGGGAAAAGGGAGGAATGGTGGAATGGATCTGACCAAACGTTCCCATGTACATATATGAATATACTACAGTGAATTTCACCTTTATGGATATCCATATGTACTAATTTTTAAAAAACTATAAATAAATAGCAGAAAGATGAGTAGAGGGAAGGAAACAGGCAAAGCACTGGGAAATGAATTAGAGCCAATTATGTTCCATGTTTGCATAATTATGTTAAAATGAACCCTAATATTATCTGTACCTATAATGAACTAAGAAAAAATTATCTTAGTACTTTAAAAAAACCTTAATGCTGAGCCTAAAATGCAAGAAACAAAACAATATATGTGCTATTATTTTACTTATATAATTTTAAAAATAATGAATATATGAAAACTAGTAAACTGATTATAATAAATTAATGTAAAATGGATAACTATAATGCACTAATAAAAGCATAAAAACTAATGAATATATTATTTAGGGACATAAACAATAAAATTATAAACCAAACAAAGAAATCATATAAAAATCAGGATAGCACTTACTTCAGAGGAATTGGTCATCTAACTGGGAAGGTGCATGCAGACTAATCATCAAGATAATATTATCTTTTTTTCAATAGATGATGAAACAATTTTCATTTAAATACTTTTCATTAAATGTACATCTAAACTCATGGGTATAAATTTTTTTAAAAAAGCTTAAAGAGACTAGTAGCTTTTAAAACAAAGTTTAAGGAGACTAAAATTAATACTAGATTATTGAAAAAATAATATGGGGCTGGGGATATAGCTCAGTTAGTAAAGTGCTTGCCTTGCATGCATAATCCCCAGCACCACAAAATAATAATGAAAAGAAGAAGAAGAAGAAGAAGAAGAAGAAGAAGAAGAAGAAGAAGAAGAAGAAGCAGCAGCAGCAGAGGAAGAAAGGATACACAGTACTGACAAGTTTAAACCTTTATTAGCTCTAAATCTTCTGGTGGAAATTCAAGTGATCAGATGGAAGGCAAGTGTGATAGGAATTCTCCTGGCTCAAGTTTGAAGGGAACTGCTAAGGAGCTATAAGAAGGAATGTTATCTATCACCAGGTCATTTACTTTGAAGGATCTGAGGTGCCAAATTCAATAGAAAATTCTTCACTGAACAGAAGCCATAGCCTAATAGTGCTGTTAGGATAAATCCAGGGCTACTGACCTGGTTCAGTTTGCACATGCTCGACTTTGACTTGACATAATTCTGGCTCTTTGGTCCATCATATTCTACTAGCTATCTCAAGAAAATGCCTCACCCAGGTCGACCTAGGCCACATACTGACCTTCTCCACACCAGGAGACAATGCAGCACGAATATTAGGTATTCCATGCTGGAGGCAGC
>JAJEJO010037561.1:0-12454 GCA_020662805.1 Glaucomys volans
TGTTGAACATTTTTTCATAAATCTGTTGATTGCTTGTAGATCTTCCTCTGTAAAGTGTCTGTTCATTTCCTTGGCCCATTTATTGATTGGGTTATTGGTGTTCGTGGTGTAAAGATTTTTGAGTACTTGGTAGATTCTGGAGATTAGTGCTCTGTCCGAAGTGTGTGTGGCAAAGATTTTCTCCCACTCTGAAGGCTCTCTCTTCACATTGCTGATTGTTTCCTTTGCTGAGAAGAAGCTTTTTAGTTTCACTCTATCCCAATCATTGATTCGTGTTTTTATTTCTTGCGCTTTGGGAGTCATGTTAAGGAAATCTGGTCCTAGGCCAACATGATGAAGATTTGGACCTATTTTCTCTTCTATTAGGTGCAGAGTCTCTGGTCTGATTTCTAGGTCCTTGATCCACTTTGAGTTGAGTTTTGTACAGGGTGAGAGATATGGGTTTAGTTTCATTTTGCTGCATATGGATTTCCAGTTTTCCCAGCACCATTTGTTGAAGAGGCTGTCTTTTCTCCATTGCATGTTTTTGCCTCCTTTGTCAAGTATGAGATACCTGTACTTATTTGGGTTTGTCTCTGTGTCCTCTATTCTGTACCATTGATCTACCTGCCTATTTTGGTACCAATACTATGCTGTTTTTGTTACTATTGCTCTGTAGTATAGTTGGAGGTCTGGTATTGTGAAACCCCCTGCTTCGCTCTTCTTGCTAAGGATTGCTTTAGCAATTCTGGGTCTCTTATTCCTCCATATGAATTTCATGATTGCTTGCTCTATTTCTATTAGGTCCGTCATTGGGATTTTAATTGGAATTGCATTGAATTTGTATAGCATTTTTGGAAGTTTGGCCATTTTGACAATATTAATTCTGCCTATCCAAGAACATGGAAGATCTTTCCATCTTCTCAGATGCTCTTTAACTTCTTTCTTTAGTGTTCTGTAGTTCTCAGTGTAGAGGTCTTTCACCTCTTTTGTTAGATTGATTCCCAAGTATTTTATTTTTTTTGAGGTTAGTGTGAATGGGGTAGTTTTCCTAATTTCTCTCTCAGAGGATGCATCACTTACGAATAAAAATGCATTAGATTTATGAGCATTAATTTTATATCCTGCTACATTGCTGAATTCATTAATGAGTTCCAGTAGTTTTCTGGTGGAATTCTTAGGATCTTCTAGATAGAGAATCATGTCATCAGCAAATAGGGATAGTTTGATCTCTTCTTTTCCTATTCGTATTCCTCTAATTTCTTTGGTCTGTCTAATTGCTCTGGCTAGAGTGTCAAGAACAATGTTGAACAGTAGTGGTGAAAGAGGGCATCCCTGCCTTGTTCCAGTTCTCAGGGGGAATGCTTTCAATTTTTCTCCATTTAGAATGATGTTAGCTGTGGGCTTAGCATAAATGGCCTTTACAATGTTAAGGAATGTCCCCACTATCCCTATTTTTTCTAGTGTTTTGAGCATGAAGGGGTGCTGTATTTTATCAAATGCTTTCTCTGCGTCTATTGAAATAATCATGTGGTTCTTGACCTTAAATCTATTGATGTGGTGAATAGATCAATTTCAAGCAATGAAATAGAGGAAGTCATCAAAAGCCTACCAACAAAGAAAAGTCCAGGACCAGATGGATTCACAGCCGAGTTCTACAAGACCTTCAAAGAAGAGCTCATTCCAATACTCCTCAAAGTATTTCATGAAATAGAGGAGGAGGGAACCCTTCCAAACTCATTCTATGAAGCTAATATCACCCTGATACCAAAACCAGAGAAGGACACATCAAGGAAAGAAAATTTCAGACCCATATCTTTAATGAACATAGATGCAAAAATTCTTAACAAAATTTTAGCGAATCGCATACAAAAGCATATTAAAAAGATAGTGCACCATGATCAAGTGGGTTTCATCCCAGGGATGCAAGGTTGGTTTAACATCCGGAAATCAATCAATGTAATTTAAGGTAGTTTTGATTTGCATTTCTCTTATAACTACAGATGTTGAACATGTTTTCATAAATCTGTTGATTGCTTGTAGATCTTCCTCTGTAAAGTGTCTGTTCATTTATTTGGCCCTTTTATTGACTGGATTATTAGTGTTCTTGGTGTAAAGATTTTTGAGTACTTGGTAGATTCTGGAGATTAGTGCTCTATCTGAAGTGTGTGTGGCAAAGATTTTCCCCCACTCTGAAGACTCTCTCATCACATTGCTGATTGTTTCCTTTGCTGAGAAAAAGCTTTTTAGTTTGACTCTATCCCAATCTTTGATTCCTGCTTTTATTTCTTGTGTTTTGGGAGTCATGTTAAGGAAATCTGGTCCGAGGCCAACATGATGGAGATTTGGACCTATTTTATCTTCTACTAGATGCAGGGTCTTTGTTCTAATTTCTAGGTCCTTGATTCATTTTGAGTTGAGTTTTGTACAGGGTGAGAGATATGGGTTTAGTTTCATTTTGCTACATATGGATTTCCAGTTTTCCCAGCACCATTTGTTGAAGAGGCTATCTTTACTCCACTGTATGTTTTTGGCTCCTTTATCAAGTATGAGATACCTGTATTTATGTGGGTTTGTCTCTGTGTCCTCTATTCTGTACCATTGGTCTACCTGTCTACTTTGGTGCCAATAACATGCTGTTTTTGTCACTATTGCTCTGTAGTATAGTTGAAGGTCTGGTATTGTGATACCCCCTGCTTCGCTCTTCTTGCTAAGGATTGCTTTAGCAATTCTGGGTCTCTTATTCTCCAAATGAATTTCATGATTGCTTGCTCTATTTCTATGAGGTCCGTCATTGGGATTTTAATTGGAATTGTATTGAATTTGTAGAGCACTTTTGGTAGTATGGCCATTTTGACCATACTAATTCTGCCTATCCAAGAATATGGGAGATCTTTCCATCTTCTCAGACTTTCTTTAATTTCTTTCTTTAGTGTTCTGTAGTTCTCATTGTAGAGGAACCTTATTAAGAACAGAACCCTCAGTGTTTTTCAGAATGGTCATTCACTCCCTTCTTCTGAAGAAGCTGGAGATTTTTCTCCATATCTTTAGTATGAGAACCTGGATGCAAAACTTGCAGAAGTGTGAGCCCCCCTGCAGGCATTATTATTGCATTCCCTTAAAGTTCTTTAAACTTAGATTTGTGTAAATTTGGCCTTCTGCAGTTTGTCAGTGACAGTCAGGTTTTCCCACCCAGCACTGGTCCCCTCATAGTTTCTGTGCTGGTTAAGCTGGAACCTCTCTGTCTGCCTATCTGTTTTGTCCAACTCTGGGGACAGCAGTTTCTCCTGTGTTCTCACTTCTCCGTCAGATCTAAGGAGAGGTATTTTCTTCAGTTTGTTTGTTTGTTCCTTGTTTGTAGAACAGAGTGATGACTCCTGAGCTCTGCACTTGCTGTACCAGAAACTGGCAGAATGAAGTTTCCTTTGGATGTCTTTCCTTGTCTGGTTTGGTATCAGGGTACTATCGGCCTCATGTGTTTAACTGTATTTGTTGTTATTATTATTCCTCTGTTTTCTTGTAGAATTTATGTATTGTTGGCATTAATTCTTAAACAGTTTATAGAATTTATACCTGCAAAGCCATCTGAATCATACAACTTGTAGTTCTTTTTGAGGAATATTTTCAAATTATAAATTTGACTTCCTTAATTTATACAGGACTTTTCATTTTTCCTATTCTGTCTTGATTCAGTTTGGTGTGTGTGCTTAAAGGAATTTGTCTATATTATATCCATTATTGGCTAATTAGCTTTCTGTTACTATAATAAAATGCTTAAGATAATCAACTTAATAAGAGGTAAGTTTTTTAAAAAATTCTTTTTTAGTTGTAGATGGACACAATACCTTTATTTTATTTATTTACTTTTTATGTGGTGCTGAGACTTGAACCCAGTGCCCCACACATGCTAGGTGAGTGCTCTACCACTGAGCCACAATCCCAACACAAGAGGTAGGTTTTTTTTCCCCCACAATTTTGGAAGTTTCAGTCCATGATCTGCTGGCCTGTTGCTTCGGGCCTGTGGCAGCCCATCATGGAAAATATGTGGTGACACAAAGGTGCCCACAGCATAGCCAGGAAGGGAGGAAGAGGAGGAAGGGGCTAGGGTCCCACTGCCTCCTTCCAGATGACTTCAAGACCTCCCACTAGGTCCTATCTCTAAAGACTCCCCCACCTCTCTATAGAGCCCAGTGGGAAGTAAGCATTTAACAAATGGAAATCTGTGGGACAGTTAAGCCAAATTACAGCAGTTATCACACTGATTTGTTGGCAGAAGTTGTTTATAAAATCATAAATCTTCTTCTATATACTGTGTTTGCAGCATCCTTCATATTTTGATGATATTTTCTTGAATTAAAAAATTTTAGTTTCCCTTCTTCTTCAACCCATGGATTTTTTTATTAAGTTGATTATCTTAGGCAATTAATTTCCTAATATTTTGTGATTGTCCTGGTATTTTAATGTTATGAACTTCTAATTCAGTATCATTGTAGACAGAGAATACATTCAATGAGTTCAATCATTTTCCACTTGTTGAGACTTGTCTTAGGGCTAGGAGATGGCTGGTCTTGGTAAGTGTTCCATCTGCACTTGGGGAAAATGCATCATTTATTCTTCTTAGATATAATATGTAGGTAGGTGTTCTCTATTTACTTGTACTATCCTATTAACGGGATACAAATATTGATCATCAAATGTTGCGATTTTTGATGTCTCTTTTTCCAATCTACTAATTTATCCTTCATCTATCTTGGAATTCTGTAATTAGTTATTATATACTCATTATTTATGTATTTTGTGATACTTGCTCATTATCACTATAGAATGTTCCTCTTTTTCTCTAACAGTACTCCTTTACTTGAGGTCTAGTTCACTTCACACTAATATGAACATTCAAATTTTTATGACTTCTACCTTAATGATGATTTTATCCATCCTTCAACTTTTGAGTTGAGGTTTTATTTTTCATTTAAAGTGTTTCTATTATCAATATCTTGTGATTTGTCTTGATTTCTATCTAAGGCTTTCCATCAAGCCTGCTAATTTCAGGCTCTTGATGGAAATTTTTGTTCATTTGTATTTAATTGGACCACTTATACAGTTTTATTTAGTTTACTATTTTTCTATTTTAAAGTATCTCATCTTCATTCTTGTTCCTTACTAAATTCCTTTGTTTAAAGTAATTTTTTTTTATGATTTTAATTCCTCTCCTGAAGTTTTAGGCTTGGTTCTTGGCATTCACTCCTTATTTTTGTTGTAATAATTAAAACCTGTGTCTGTAATGTTCCACAATCTCCTTAAGTTAACATTGATCTACATCCAGTAAAACATAAGAAACCAAAGCCTGAAGGACTTAGCTTCAAATTACCTGCAGTGCAGGACTGCTAGCATTGAATACTGTAAGTTCTATTAACCTAAATATGTCTCTATTTTGCCTTTCACCTTTTATTTATTCACATAAAATTTGCTAATTTTATATGTAAAGCTAAATATTGTTAATAGTTTAGAATCACAGTCGTCACCACAAGCCAGATGTTCTCTTATCTGAACTTTTTCCTAAAAAGTCTCCTCAAGCTTCTTTGTATTTGAGTTTCTCCTCCACTTCTAACCTGAAATGACAACTCAAGTCCTTTCTGTCTGTAATTTTGAGTGTTCTAGAACTTTGCATATGTGCAATCCTATAGTATGCAATCTCATATTGCATAATGATTTCAAAGCTCATTCAATATGTTATATTAATATTTTATTCATTTTTGCTCCTGAATATTGCTGAAATCCTGGTTTATCTGTTGGTTTATCTATTAAGAAGTCGATAAATGTGAATTATTATCATTTGAGCTCAATTATAAATAAAGCCACTGGGAACATTTAAGAACAAGTCTGTGTAGATATGTTTTCTCACCCTTTGGGCAAATGCCCACGTGTGGGATTATTAGGTTATAAAATACATGTTTATGGCAGTAATTGAGATATTGTTTTACAAATTAGTTGTGACATTTTTCCATGATTACATTTTCTTACATTTCTGTGACATTTTTTTTACACTGAAAATGACATTTTCAATTGCTCCATATTCTGTTAAGATATGATTTTATCTCATGTGTTTTTAATGTTATTTGTTCTAACTGATGTGTGGTGGTAGGTCATTGAGGTTTTAATTTGCATTTATTTGATGACTACTGATGGTGAGCATCTTTCATTCTCAGTGACTGGCATATCTTCTTTTGTGGACTATTTTTCAAATCTTTTATAAAGCTTCATCTAACCCATTATTTAAGTGTAAGCATTTTTTACATGTTCTGGTTATTTCCCTATACATATATACTTTTTTCTGAGGTTGCATTTTTATTTCCCTAGCCATGTCTTAGTCTATTTATGGAGCTTAAAAACCAGACTAGGTAATTTAAAGAAAAAAAAAAAACATGATTGCTTACGTCTCTGGAGGCTGGAAAACATAAGATAATAGTGCCAGTGATTACAACCCTTCCACTGCAGATGAAATATCACTTCCATTCAGAAGCAAAGCAGATGGGGCAGGGTACTCCTTACATGACCATACTGTTTCAGTCAGATAAAAGATTAAAAAACCAAGCAGGTCAGTCTAGCTAAGTAGAGAGTTGTGAATGATGTAGAAAAAAAGAGAGAAATGAAAACACCCACAACTGTGCCCAGGAGGTTTCCTCTCAGGGTCTCAGTGTAAGTCTAGACCTCATGCAATTAAGCCACAGGAAAGAAAAATTTCTCCCAGTGAAAGAGATGAGAATTCATAGATAAACTCTTGGGTGCTAGAGCAGGTGAAGGTGACCTTCCATCCATCATAGAATGTATCATCTTTACCATTTCTAAGTGTATGGTTTAGTAGAGTTAAGTGTATTTACACTGTTATGCAACCAATTTCTATAACTTTTCCATCTTGCAAAAGTGAAACTCTATTAAATAACTTCTCATTTTCCTCTCCTCCTAACTCCTGCCAACCACCATTCTACTTTCTGTTTTTATGAATTTGACTATGTTAGAAATCTCATGTAAGTGGAATTATATAGTATTTGTCCTTTATGTAACTGATTTTTTCGTTTAATAAAATGTCCTCTAGGTTCATCCATGTGTCTGAATATCTTCCTGTTTGGTTTGATAATATTCCAATGGATGTATACACATATTTTCCTCATCCATTACTCCAGTGAGGGACCCTTGGGTTGCTCCCCTTCTTGGCTATGAATATGCAAATGTCCATTTGGAATCCTGCTTTCAGTTCTTTTGGTTATTTATTCAGAAGTAAGATAATGGATCCTATGGCATTTTCCTTAGCCAACCAATATTTCTCACCTGTCTAAGATATTGCCTGTTTTTAACCAACTTCAGGAACCATTAACCATCATTTTACCTTGGTCTACATCACATTATTAAATTGTCAAGTGTAAAGATGCCCTGGTTTGGACTTAAATTCCCTCTCCAATGTCCCATCCTGTTATAAATGATCTTCACAAGAACAAGGAATGCTAAAGAAAACATAAGTGCAGAATTAAAACCCAAGGAAACACATCAAGAAAAATATTTCTAGGCTCAGAACCCCTTCCTTCACCCATTCCAGAAACTAACTACAAAATGAAAGAATTCTGAGATCTTGATGTTATTATTAGATAGGATTGAATTCAAGGCAAAAATAAAAAAAACGAAACAACAAAAGGTAGTTTATATTACCTAAACATTACAATCCACAATTAAGATGTAATTCTTCTTGAAGATCATAGAGAAAACTATATCAAAACACAAAAAGCAACCTGGGTATAGTGATGCACACCCAATTCAAATTTCTTAGGAGTCTGAAGTGAGCAGATTGAGACCTGTTTGGCTAACTCAGCCATATTCTGTCTTAAAATAAAAATAAGAAAGGGCTGGTGCATAGTTCAGGGGTACAGTCCTCCCTTTTTCTCATTTCTCAGCACTGATAAATGAGGAAAGGAAAAGAAACAACCAAATTTTATGTTGCATGTAAAAAATAAAGAAAATGTTAATATTCAATAATAGCAAACAACATACTTGAAGGCAAGAAGTAATACCCATTTTGTGTCACCCTGATTTCTTGTATAAGTACTTGTCTTTAATATGTCTGTTTAGCTTCTCCAGCCAGGATCTGTCTCATCACCTCCTTTTTTTTTTTTTTTGGAACTGGGGATTGAACTCAGGGGCACTCAGCCACTGAACCACATCCCCAGCCCTATTGTGTATTTTATTTAGAGACAGGGTCTCACTGAGATGCTTAGGGCCTCGCTAAGTTGCTGAGGCTGATTTTGAACCCCCTATCCTCCTGCCTCAGCCTCCCAAGTCACTGGGACTACAGGCATGCACCACCGTGCCTGGCTTGCATCACTCTCCTTTCTACCCAATGTCTGGTCCACAGTACTTGCTCAGTATAGGCCAGGATGACTCTGGAGATCAGCTGCCGATTATTAAAATGCCTGACTTTAGATCTCTGTCCAAAGCTTCTGTGTATTATGTGAGTGTGATCGTGAAAGCTGTCAAAGCTACTCAGTTGGCCCCATCTTATCCACCTCTTCTTCCCTTCAACTTCTTCCTCATTTACACTGACTCCTCCAGAACAGTAGCTCCCTCACTCTCCCCCCTTCCCATCTTCTTATCTATCTCCCTATTCCTATCCTCCTCAGCACCTGCACCCACCTCCCACAATACGCCAAGTTTATTATTGCATTCATTCTTCTATGGCCAACCAGTGCACCCCCACCTCTTACCAAGGGAGAGGGGACAGCACAGTCTCCTGCAATTTAGGGCTTTAAGCCTATTGGCTGACTGATTGACTTCTTAAAGATCTCAATAAATTAGAATAAACCCTGTTTCCTCTCACTCCTGCTCCAAATCTCTTGCTAACCAAGAGGCCACACTGCAGATGGAGAAAAAGGATTTAGATACCATTTAGTAGGTCCCTGCATTAAAAGTCAGGCATTTTAATAATCGGCAGCTGATCTCCAGAGTCATCCTGGCCTATACTGAGCAAGTACTGTGGACCAGACATTGGGTAGAAAGGAGAGTGATGCAAGCCAGGCACGGTGGTGCATGCCTGTAGTCCCAGTGACTTGGGAGGCTGAGGCAGGAGGATAGGGGGTTCAAAATCAGCCTCAGCAACTTAGCGAGGCCCTAAGCATCTCAGTGAGACCCTGTCTCTAAATAAAATACACAATAGTTCCAGTGCTGACTCCTGAACCACCTTCTCTAACTCAGAAATCAGAGTCCCAAGCTGGACCACCTCCTCAGAGCCTTTAATGATCTGGCTGTTCCTCTTTTCATGAGCTTTTGTTGAAGCCCCACCAGCAAGTCCAACAGGAATGGCTCCCTTTCTCTCAAGAACTGATGGCCCTGTTCAAACACTGTTACAGCATCTTGCCTGTGGGCCTGGAATTTTGTCTACAGTAAATGCAGAAAGAGAATTATGACTTCTTCAGGGTGGTCAGAAAACACTAGAACATGTGTGAGATCTTTGGGGATGAGTTCAGAACAGGAATTCCTTCCCTCTTGATTCCCTCCAAAATCACACACCCCAACTATCCCCAGAACAATTTCCTTCTGTGTACACAGAATATTCCCTGGAGATTTCTCCACAGATTTCTCTTAAAAAGAGATTCCCCAGAGATTTCTCTTTTTTTTGAGATTTCTCTCTAAAAAAAGATGAGATGTGAATCTCATCTTTTTCTGAAGTCTGAAAATACTGAATTCTATCCCTGTCTCTCTTCAAAATTTCCAAATGGTTTAGAATTTTGCCTTACAGAAATAAACAAGACTAATCTCAAGATTAATGTGAAAATGATGACTTGCAAAGTCCTGTGTTCAATGCTCAGTACTGTTAAACAAAAAGAAAAGGAAAAATGACTTTAAAAAGACAGGAAGATGCAAAGTGATTCCACAGTGAGATGAGGTAGCATTTGATTCTATGCACTATCATAATAGACATTTGGAGCAGTGTCCATTCAAATTAATGGAGAAGAAATACAGTGAACACTGATGCCTTAGTTTCTTGAAAGGGAAACAAAAGAATAATCTGTTATTGTTACAACTACTAAGACTTAAGGTATAGGTTTTACGTATACTTACATGGTCCTTTTTCACCAAAAGTGTATGCAATTTAAATGAAATTTAATTAGTAATATGAAAATAAAAGAAGAAAATTAAGACAAAAATGAAGGAAAGTGTACATGCTCTTTTGGTCCATTTTCTATGACTATAACAAAATACCCAAGGCTGGTTTACATTATGAAGAATGGAAGTTTATTCAACTCAAAATTCTGAAGATTTAAGGGCAGGGCACTGGCATCAGTTCAGCTCTGGTAAAGACCTTAGGGTGTTGACACCACAATGACAGGAACAAATGTGAGAGAAATCCTATCACCAGGCAGAAAGCCAGAAAGCAGTAAGAGGCTGGTAACAACCTTCTTCAGGTTCCACCTCTTAAAGGTCCACCACCTCCTAATATTGCCACACTTGATGACCAAGCTCCCAACACATAGAACCCCTGGGGAGGAATCTGAAATCATATCTATATTCTATCATATCTTGAATCCATGTTATGTAAAGAATGGCTCAATTTGTTTTAAGATCTCTATTAGTCAAGGAGAAAAGGGAAACAATGAATCACACAGTTTTTCATTAACCAACAAGAGAAAATTTGCTCGTATGTCAGCAAAAATAATATTTTCCTTAAGATTAAATTCTGAATGAAAATATACAGAAGATGTTGTACTCAAAACACTATTTTCAAAAATATTTTTATGTTGATTGCATGTTCAGGTACACACGATGTGAAGCTATATACTAAGAGGGCTAGTATTAAATAATGCTGATTGAGACCTGGTACAAATACCTCAAAAATCTACTCATCCAGGCATTGCAATAGACTTACTATTATAAAGGCTATGGAAGCTGCTTCCCCCAAAGTTCATGTGTTGGAAACTTAATCCTGCAACAGTGTGGAGAAGTGATGTTTTTAGAGGTGCTTAGATCTTGAGGGGTCTGCCCTCATGAATAGATTAATGATGCCATCTCTATGGGAATGGGTTTGCTCTCACTGGAATAAGTTCCTTAACAATGTGTGAGTTTGGTTTCCCCACCCCCTCTTCCCTTGTGCTACTGAAGCCTTCATGGTGTTTTAATGCAGAGTTTTTAATTTGGTTTATTGTGTCCTTCATTTCAAGGATTTCTGGATTTTTTTTTCAGAATCTCTCTCTTTATTGAAATGATCTTTTGCTTCCTGCAGTTGCTCTTTTAGCATTCCCTGCATTTGCTCTCTTGACTCTTCGTTCATTTCTTGGATCAATTTAATTATGTACATTCTGAACTCCCTTTCTGACAATGCTTCTGCCATGGCGTCATTGAGTTCTTTTGGTATAGTATCTGGATTTGTTTGGCACGTTTTCTTCCCTTGTTTTCTCATGTTGCTAGTGTACCTTCCCCTCTAGTAGTGTGAATCCTAGGTATTGCAGTTTCCCCTTAAAGACTTATAGGGTTCCTGCCAATTTCCAATACCTCCCCTTGAAGTGAGAGATCAATATTAGCAGGACATCATATAAACAATATGTGTCCTTAATCTAAATAGTCCCTATTAAGACATTAACAGTGTTGTCTTAATCAACAGAGATGAGTTCTAATTATTATCTACAGCACAACCAATATGTTCACAATAAGGACTGCAATTTCTAATGTTGGACAGAGAGGATGAGGAGGGGTATAGGACATAACATTAATGAGATAAGAAGTGAGTCTATAGATACACTATGTCGGAGGAATAGTGGAAGTAGAATTAAAAGAAATAGATTGTTAGCATGAGAAAAAAGAGATTATCCAAGGAAATGGATGTATGAGGAAGATAGAGTGATAAGAATATTAATAAAAGAAAGAGGTAGGAGTATAGTGAGTATATTAGGAATAATCATAATAATACAACTAATTTAAAAATGTTCTGCAATAAAATTATACTGTACAGTCCAAACCTCTTATTTTTCAATGGCCTGATGCCTGAGAGGTGCTTGATCAAGCAGTGACCCAAGAAGGGTGCTGTCCCACTACCTCCAGGTTGGTAATAATCAATGCTTCTGGACAGAGGTGACCTGGTGTTGATAGATGGTCAGTTGCAGCACAGGCACTAGCCTCTGGGCCAGGGTGTAGGCCTGGGCACTAGACCGAGGTGGGGTGGGGGCCGCAGATCTGTGCTCCGTGCTGGAGACACTGGGCTTGATGGCCCAGGCAGGCCTGAGCTCTCCACTGGAGCCTCAAGCTGCAGCAAGCCTATGCTCCTCTGTTGAGAATTCCAGTTGCAGACCTGATGGCACAGCAGGCCTGGTGCTCTCTTCTGGAGACACTGTACCAGATGGCGTGGAAGGCCTGAGCTCCGCACAGGGGACTCACCAGCAGACCTATACCTGGAGCCGGAGCTAGAGGGTGCAGGCCTGTGCTCCTTGCTGGGGACTCA
>JAJEJO010037561.1:17348-35377 GCA_020662805.1 Glaucomys volans
GGCTTTTGATGACTTCTTCTATTTCCTTGCTTGAAATTGATCTATTTAAGTTGTGTATGTCCTCCAGATTCAGTTTGAGTGGCTCATATGCCTCTAGGAACCTGTTGATGTCTTCCAGGTTTTCTATTTAGTTGGAGTATAAATTTTCAAAATAGCTTCTAATTATGTTTTGTATTTCAATTGTGTCTGTTGTAATATTTCCATTTCTATCACAAATTTTAGTAATGTGGATTTTCTCTCTCCTTCTCTTCATTAGTGTGGCAAAGGGTTTATCAATTTTGTTTATTTTTTCAAAGACCCAACTTCTTGTTTTGTCAATTTTTTCAATTGTTTCTTTTGCTTCAATTTCATTGATATCTGCTCTGATTTTGATTATTTCCTGTCTTCTACTACTTTTGATGATGATATGTTCCTCTTTATCTAGGGCTTTGAGCTGTAATGTGAGGTCACTGATTTGTTCAGTTCTCATTCTTTTATTGAATGCACTCCTTGCAATGAGTTTTCCTTTTAGCACTGCTTTCATAGTATCCCAAAGATTCTGATATGTTGTATCTTTGTTCTCGTTGACTTCTAAGAATTTTTTCCCCCTTTACGTCTTCTGTTGTCCATGCATCATTCAATAGCATATTATTTAATCTCCAGGTCTTGTAGTAGTTTCTGTTTTTAACTTTATCATTGATGTCTAATTTCATTCCATTATGGTCTGATTGAATACAAGGTAGTATCTCTATGTTTTTGTATTTGCTAAGAGTAACTTTGTGGCATAACATATGGTCTATTTTAGACAAGGATCCATCAGCTGCTGAGAAGAAAGTGTATTTACTTTTCGATGGATGGAATATTCTATATATGTCTGTTAAATCTAATTTAGTGATTGTGTCATTGAGTTCTGTGGTTTCTTTGCTCAATTTTTGCTTGAAAGATATGTCAAATGGTGAGAGAGCAGTGTTAAAATCCCCCAGTATTATTGTGTTCTGGTCTATTTGGTTCCTGGAATTGAGAAGGATCTGATTCACGTACATGGATGCGCCATTGTTTGGTGCATAAATATTTATGATTGTTATGTCTTGGTGATTTATGCTTCCCTTAAGTAGTATGAAATGTCCTTCTTTATCACTTGTGACTAACTTTGGCTTGAAGTCTGCTTTATCTGAAATGAGGATGGAAACCCCTGCTTTTTTACTCAGTCCATGTGCATGGTATGTTTTTTCCCAGCCTTTCACCTTTCGTCTGTGGGCATGTTTTCCTATGAGATGTGTCTCTTGAAGGCAGCATATTGTTGTGCCTTTCTTTTTAATCCAATCTGCCAGTCTATGTCTTTTGATTGATGAGTTTAGGCCATTTACATTCAGGGTTATTATTGAGATATGACTTGTATTCCCGGTCATTTTGACTTATTTTTGGATTTTAATCTTACTTGGTTTTTCTTTTAATTGGCTATTCCTTTAGGGTAATTCCTCCCTTTGCTGACTTACGTTGTTGTTTCTCATATCTTCCTCTTGAATATTTTGCTGAGGATTTTCTGTAGGACAGGCTTTCTATTTGCGAATTCTTTTAGCTTATGTTTATCATGGAAGGATTTTATTTCATCTTCAAATCTGAAGATAAGTTTTGGTGGGTATAAGATTCTTGGTTGGCATCCATTTTCTTTCAATGCTTGGAATATGTTGTTCCAGGTCCTTCTTGCTTTTAGGATCTGGGCTGAGACATCTGCTGATATTCATATTGGTTTCTCCCTGTATGTAATCTGATGCTTTTCTCTTGCAGCTTTTAAAATTCTGTCTTTGCTTTGTATGTTAGGTATTTTCATTATAATGTGCCTGGGTGCGGATCTGTTGTGATTTTGTGCATTTGGTGTCCCATAAGCCTCTTGATTTTGATTTTCCATTTCATTCATCATATTTGGGAAATTTTCTGATGTTATTTTATTGAACAGATTATTCATTCCTTTGGTTTGTGTCTCTGTGCCTTCCTCAGTCCCAATAACTCTTAAATTTGATCTTTTCATGATGTCCCATAACTCTTGGAGGTTCTGTTCATGATTTCTTGCCATCCTCTCTGTCTGGTTGAGTTTGTTTTCAAGAGTAAATATTTTATCTTTGTTTTCTGAGGTTCTGTCTTCCAAGTGATTTAGCCTCTTGGTTAAGCTTTCTATTGAGTTTTTATTTTGGTTTATTGCAGCCTTCATTTCAAGGTTTTCTGTTTGTTTTTTTCAGAATCTCTATCTCTTTATTGAAATGATCTTTTGCTTCCTGCAGTTGCTCTTTTAGCATTGCCTGCATTTGCTCTCTTGACTCCTCGTTTGCTTCTCGGATCATTTTAATTATGTACAACATCCCTTTCTGACAATGCTTCTGCCATGTTGTCACTGGGTACTTTTGGTATAGTATCTGGGTTTGTTTGGGATGTTTTCTTCCCATGTTTTTTCATGTTGCACTGAAGATGAGAGAGAGAGAGAGAGAGAAAGAGAGAGAGAGAGAGAAAGGGGGAAGGGAGGGGAGGGAGAGGGAGAAAAGATTCCTAATGAAAAACGAAGTAATCATCTCCTCTGAGGTGGTATAGGCAAGAACAGATGATGATTGCCTACACCCAACTGTCAAGGGCTGGTAGTTTTTAACCCCTTCCTCATTTTGTGTTCCTCACCAAGCTGCCAATTGGAATGGTCTAAAACTGAAGCTGGTTGAAATGTCTCTCAGTTTCCCTTATCACCAGTATAAGGGAGCATGGAATGAAAAGTATTGTTGATTCACATCTACACCAACTACAACAATGCACTTCCAGGGTGGGGATGCTGCAGAGCTCTATGAGGGGAGTTCTGGTGGCTGGGGCTTAGGTCTAATCTGGCCTTAGGGGCTTTATTGGTGGTATCTGTTCTGGAGAGATTAGATCAACACACCCCTAGGACCTGGCAATTGCCAACATGTCTGGAGTCTGGATCTCAGCAGCCCCACAAGAATTCTACACTTGGGGCAGGGGAACCAACCTACACACACTGTGCTGCCAATGAACACAGCCTTCCCAGGCTTAGTCCCTAAGTGTATTCACCGCTGAGTGTTCAGATTCCTAACCTGCTTCAGTGGGTCATGATAGCTGCCAGACACAAAGGAAAAGTGATATGACTGCCCTTGTTCTTTTTTACTTGACTCCCCCTGGCTAGAATCTTCTCTGCCTGTTTCACTCATGTTCTGCTACGTAGACCCTGGGCCACATGGTAATTTAAGCATTTGCTGGAGCAGCATGGCAGTGCTTGCTATGATCCCCCAGGCTCTGCAGCAGCTGCAGCGTGGCCACCTCAACATGACTCCTGCCTCAGGTCTCCACTGCTGGTTGAGAATCACAGAGCACTTTTCAAGCACCAGTTCACAGTGCAGACTCTGGATCAACTAAGTGCTGGCTGCCTTTCTGATCTCAGGTTTTTCCACACCAAATCTGTTTGTTGCGATTCTCTGTGTTTCCCCTCCCCTCTGTGGTGAACAAGTGTTGCCACTGCTCCCTCTGCCAGACCCAGCTTGGCTCCAATGTGCTCTTTCTTCTTTGTTCAATGTACCCAAAGTTCTGAGTCTCTAAGTCTCTCTGACTGTCCAATATTAAATTTTGATGAAATCCCTCTTTCACCCACCTCACTAAGAAGCAGTATTCCTCTGGTTGAATCCCGAGTCATGGAGCAAGTAGGAATGCAGTCTTCCTGTAATCCACCATCTTGGATCCATCTCTGATTTGGTCCCTGTATATTATTCCAGATTTCTTGAATATTTTGGTCATGGTCTCTTAACATCTTTTCTTTATTGTTGACTTTACTTTCAATATTAAGTGCTTTGGAAGAATGAAATTATGTCAATTGCAGGAAAATGGATGGAACTTGAGAACACTGTGTTAGGCAAAATAAGCCAAACTGAGAGTCAAGGGTCATGTGTTTTCTCTCATGTGGAAGCTAGAGAAGAAAAAGGAAAAGGTAGGTGGTGAGGACCCACCAGCACTCTACCCATGTCAAAGCAACAGGTAAAACCCCAGTGATGAACAGCAGTCAGAGTGGAGGCATCTGTGCCAGAGCCTGCACCCACAGGCCCCACAGTTGCAGACAGCCACCAAGCTCTATGCTACTCTAAAGAAGACCCCATGGAGGGGAGTGAGTGCTCAGCATCTCACAATACTCAGAGATAGCCCTGAACCCTGCATCCTGTGCCCCTGCATCCAACAGAAACAGCCAGCAGATGCAGCACAGCAGCCCCAAGCATGCAGACTCAGGCCCCCTGAGCTAACAAACAAGCATTGGTTGGTGAGAAAATCATAGCAACCAGGAAGTAGCTCCTATGCCCAAGCACTTCTAGGAAGATCCGCAGCTAAAAGTCTCAGAGTTGCCAGTTAACTCAGTTCTCATTCAGACACGTGGATCCACAGAAGGCAATTCCTGAGGGTAACCCCATGCACCCAGTGGAGGACCTCATGCATGCACCAGGACAGTGCACCCCACAAAGGGGCTCACAGAGCACCACCCATGTGCCCAGATACAAGCCCACTGACCTTCAATCTGTGCACTCCAGGTGGAACAGCAGCCATATACCGTCCACATGGGACACCCAGCACCACATCAACTGGACTACAATAATTCTACCTTAGACTGCCACACTCCACACACTCCAAAACATGCATGGGGAGCCAACACTGGATTTGACAACACTAAATACATGGAGCTTTCCTTCAGGAGGGTACACAAGACTGCACTCCCTAAAGGGACCATCTGACCCAACAGAAAGCTACTAGGTATTTAGACACACCATAGATCAGAGGGTGTGAGAATTGTACCAGAGCTGAACTGGTGTGCTCTCTACCTCGATATCCTGGTCATTGTGTGTGTGTGTGTGTGTGTGTTTTGTATATTTTCTTCCTTCCTTCTTCCCTCCCTCCCTCACTCTCCACACTTAACACCATATTTAGCTGCAATTATCTCTCAAAGACCCTATCTCCAAACAGGTATATTGGGGATTAGAACTTCAACATATGAATTTCCCCATGACCTTGCGGGGGGAGGGGGGTCATACAAGCATTCTGCCCAGCCTCCCAAAGATGCCCTTGTGGCATGCAAAGTACATTCATCTATGTAATACCCCCCAAAATCTTAACTTATCATTGTTAAAATGGCTAAAATCCTCCTGAAAGCAACATAAAGGTTCAATGCAATCTCCCATCAAAATACCAACGGCATCACGAACTAGAAAAAAACAGTCCTAAAATTCATTTGGAAGAATAAAAGACCCAGAATAGCCAAAGCAATAAAATAAAGGCATTGTGTCCATCTACAACTAAAAATATTTTTTTAAATATAATGCTGTAAGCATTACAATATCCGACTTCAAATTATACTACAGACCTGCTGAGACCAGAGGACCATGGTCCTCTCCTCCCCCACCATGGCGTGTGCTCGGCCCCTGATATCTGTGTACTCTGAAAAGGGGAAGTCATCTGGCAACAATCTCACTTTGCCTGCTGTGTTCAAGGCTCCAATTCGACCAGATATTGTGAACTTTGTTCATACCAACTTGTATAAAAGCAACAGACAGCCCTATGCTCTCACTGAGCTAGCAGGTCATCAGACCAGTGCTGAGTCTTGGGGTACTGGCAGAGCTGTGGCTCAAATTTCCAGAGTTCAAGGTCATGGGAGCCACCATTCTGGCCAGGGTGCCTTTGGGAATATGTGTAGAGGAGGCCACATGTTTGCACCAACCAAAACATAGCATCGATGTCACCGTAGAGTGAACACAACCCAAAAGCAATATGCCATCTGCTCTGCCTTGGCTGCCTCAGCCTTACCAGCACTGGTCATGTCTAAAGGTCATCGAATGGAGGAAGTTCCTGAACTCCCTTTGGTAGTGGAAGATAAAGTTGAAGGTTATTAGAATACAAAGGAGGCTGTTTTGCTTTTTAAGAAACTTAAATCCTTGAATGACATCAAAAAGATCTATGCCTCTCAACGAATGAGAGCTGACAAAGGCAAAATGAGAAACCATCCTCATGTCCAGCACAGGGGACCCTGTATCATCTATAATGAAGACAATTATAGCCTTCAGAAGCATTCCTGGAATTACTCTACCTGATGTAAGTAAACTGAACATTTTGAAACTTGCTCCTGGTGAGTATGTGGGCAGAAACGCATTTGGACTGAAAGTGCTTCTCGGAAGTTAGACAAACTGTATGGCACTTGGCTGCTTCCCTCAGGACTAATTATAACCTCCCTACGCACAAGATGAGCAATACAGACCTCAGCAGAATCTTGAAGAGCCAGAAATCCAAAGAGCTCTCAGGGCACCACTTAAGAAGATTCACCGCAGAGTCCTGAAGAAGAAAAGCCTGAGAATCATGCTGAAGCTAAACCCATATGCAAAGACTATGTGCCAGAACACCATTCTTCACCAGGCCAAGAATCATAAACTCTGGGTGGATAAAGTAGCCATAGCTGCAGCAGCCAAATCAGAATAAAGAGAAAGATCAGCAGGGGGCTGCAGGCAAGAAGCCTGTGGTAAAGAAGCAAGGAAATAAGGCTGTTGGTGTTAAGCAGAAGAAGCCTGTGGGGGAAAGGCTGCACCTTCCAAGAAACCAACAGCTGAAAAGAAAACAGCAGAAAAGAAACCTGTTGCAGAAAAGTCTGCTGCGTAAACTCTTAAAATCTGTTTTATTCCATAAATTCAAATAATTTGGGGCAGTTTATTTTGAATAAAGAGCTGATCAAATATGCAGTGACAAAAAAAATTACACTACAGAACTACAGTAACACAAACAGCATGGTACTAGCAAAATCAGTTAGAAACCTGGGAACTAGATCAGAAACTGCAACTCATAGAAGAAAACAGGATCAACATTTCAACAAATAGCCACAGGCAACAACTCTCTGAATAGGACCCCTAAAATATTCAACAACATTAGCAATTAGGGAAATGCAAATCAAACCTACACTGAGATTTCACCTCACTCCATTCAGAATGGCAGCCATCAAGAATAGTAACAATAATAAATGTTAAAGAGAATTGCAGGGGAAGAAACACTTTAACACTGTTGGTAGGAACAACTGTAAATTAGTACAACCACCATGAAAACAGTGTAGAGTTTCCTCAAAAGACTAGAAATGGAGCCCCCATATGACCCATCTATCCCACTCCTAAAGAACTGAAGTCATCACATACAGCAATACATGCACACCCAGGTTTATGGCAGCACAATTCACAATAGCCAAACTATGAAACCAGCCTGGGTGTCCATTAACAGAAGAATGGATACAGAAAATATGGTATATATACCCAAAGGAGTTTTATTCAGCTATAAGGAAAAACTGAAATGATGTCATTTGCAGGAAAATGGAAGGAATTGACACCATTATGTTAAGCAAAATAAGCCAACTCAGAAGGTCAAGGGTCACAAGTTTTCTCTCATATATGGAAGCTAGAGAGGAAAAATGAAAAGAAGGTGGGGATGGTCTCCTGAAAATGGAAGAGCAATCAGTAGAGTAGAGGAAAAGGACCAAGGGGAAGGGGGAGGGAAGGGAAAGGGAAAATACTAGGGAATTATATTGGCCAAATCATATTGTTATATTGCTTGCATGTATGAATACATATGACAACAAGCCCCACCACTATGTGCAACTATAGTGCATCAATTTAAAATTTTTTAAAAAGGAGGGGGAACACCATGAAAATAGAAAGGAAATCAGTGGAGTAGAGGAAAGTGCAACAGGGGAAGGGATGGAAAAGAAATGAAGAACAAAATTGACCAAATTATGCTACCAACATATATGAATATACCACAGTGAATCTCACCTTTATGTGTATGTATAAAGCATCCATTTTAAAACAGCAAATAAACAGAAGGAGGAACAGCAGAGGAAGGGGAATAGGAGAGTAAAAGGAAGGAAAAGAGAAAATACTGGTAACTAAAATGGACCACACTGTAGGCCATGCACATATGATTGAATCAAATACTGGTGACTAAAATGGACCACACTGTATGCCATGCACATATGATTGAATCAAAACGAACCCAATATTATGTATAACTATAACACACTAATAAAAACATTTTAATTGTAAAAGGTTAAAAGATCCACTCTTCTTATTTTATCCTTTTATTTTGAAAAGTAACTATTTCTCTTTAAAACTATTGTTTCATTAATATGAAATTAGTTATCAATATTCAAAATGAATCAAATATCTTTTTAAATGGTTATAATTAATATCAAATATCAATAGATATAATCCACCTAGATATAACTACCTTTGAGGTCCACAAGTTATCTTTTTCTTCTTCTTTTTCTAAAACTAATTTCTGAGTGAATAGAGATCCAGAAACCAAAACGTCTGAGGACCGCTGACTTACTCCCTGGGCCAGGGATCAGGGAGATAACGTGACAAACAGCTCTAGGTGTGGTAGGCGAGCCATCAGGGAAAAGTCTCTGGTTCACTTCTCCCTGTCCCGACGTGAGCCCGACCTTCTGCCTGGACAATCATGGCGGCCCCAGTTCTCACTCTCATGAGGAGTTGGTTCCAAGAGAAGCCAATCAGCATCGCTGTGGCTCTCAGTACTGATGTCCTCACGCCTTCCTGGACTACCAAGTCCCCAAATCCAGAGGATGGGGTCATGTCCTCCCGCACTCAGTTCCTGCTGCTCTCCGGGGCTCAAGTCCTCACCGAGACCAGGACAGGTGGGTGCAATATCGGGACTCAAGCCTTTGCGGAGGAGAGAGGGGACCGCCCAGCGGAGGGGCAGGTCTCCGGGATGCGGCATTCCAGCCGCCGCGGGTCCGAAAACCCCACCTCCGCCTCAACCCGCCCCTCACTCATTCTAAGCCCGTCGCCCCCAGCTCAAACCCACCACTGCGACCCCGCCCTGGTCCCTCCCCTGACTCACGTCCCCTCGCCCCCTTTCCCACGCAGGAGCCCCGCACCCCTTCCTACGCTCCCTGAGCCATCAACTTGCAACCCCGGTTGCCGCAACCGCAGAGGTGGTAAGTGACCCCGGCCCGGGTCGGAGGTCATGAGGCCTCCGCATCCCGCTTAGACAGTCCCGAGTCGTCCCGGAACCCCAGGTAGGAGGAACACCCAAGGGCTGCAGGACCCTAAGTGATCCTCTACCCAGGAAAAGCCCATGGGGCCTGTTACCCAGTTTCACTTTCAATTTAGGTGGAAATCCCTGCTGGTTGGACCTGGTGGGGTGGCGCTAAGTGGGCGGGACTGACTGAGCGGGCGGGGCCAGGCTCTCACACACTTCAGAGACTGTCAGGCTGTGACACAAGGTCCAAACGCGCGCCTTCTCAGCGCCTACCATCCATGGCACGAATTACGTCGCCTGAACGAGGACCTGAGCTTCTGGACTGCCGGACACTGCGGGTCAGATCACCCGGCGCAAGTGGGAGGCGGCAGGTGTGGCCAAACGCTGCAAGGCCTACCTGGAGACAGGGCGCATGGAGTGGCTTGGCAGATCCTGGAGTATGGGAAGGAGACGCTGCGGCCAGCAGGTACTGTAAGCTGCGGGGTGTCTCCTCAATTGTTTCTAGATCTCTTAAGCACCCAAGCGGAGGTACCGCCCTCCCTCTGGAGGAATGAGCCCTCCTGGTTCCAGATGCTGTGCTAAAAGGGGACCCTCAGCGCCCTTCTCTCAGGACAACTAAGAAAGGCTGTCTCTTCCAGGTTGGAGAGGCAGCAGGACCGCGAAATAATTAACTAGCAGTGCTCTTTGACTCTGGCCTCAGCCTTGGTTATCTCAGGGAGTCTTCCTGTTGGGCTTTGTTCTCTTCCCCAACCCAGTATCTTTGGAGGTCTGATTCAAGTTTTTTTGACTCTCTTCATCCACCAAGGTCAGAACTCCCAAGCTCTCAGATGCTTGGAATATCTTACTGTGGACTGTCCCAAACTCATTACAGAATTTTCCAAGGAAGAGATTATCCCAGAAGCATGGGTCCAGACTGGTTCTGGGTTTTTCATTGCCTGCCCCATCCCATTTGTCATGGTCATTCACAGAACAATCACCCAAGCACTGCTTCAGTGGCCCAGGAGAAGTAAAGCAAATTGACAGAATTTCCCTATTCTGCCTCTCAGAGCTCCCAAAGACCCAGGTGACTCACCACCCTATCTCTGAAGGACATGTCACCCTGAGGTGCTGGGCCTTGGGCTTCTACCCTAAGGAGATCACCCTGCCTTGGCAGCAGGATGGGGAGGACCAGACCCAGGACATGGAGCTTATAGAGACCAGGCCTGCAGGGGGATGGAACCTTCCAGAAGTGGCAGCTGTGGTAGTGCTTTCTGGAGAGGAGCAGAGATACACATGCCATGTGCATCGTGAGGGGCTGCCTGAGCCCCTCACCCTGAGATGGGGTAAGGAGGGGATGAGGGCTCAGAGCCTGTTGTCAGGAAAACAGGAGCTATTCTGAAGTCCCTCAGCAAGGACAGGACTGAGAGGTCAGGGTCAGGACACCACACCTCCCCTTCTCTTGCCTTCCTAGAGCCACATCCTCAGCCCACCATCTCCATCATGGGAATTGTTGGCCTGGTTCTTCTTGGAGCTATGGTTGCTATTGTGATGGGAAGAAGAGCTCAGGTAGAGAAGGTTATGGTCTGAGTCTTTGTTCCACTGGGAGGTTAGTGGGAAGTAGAATCCACACACAGATGCTTTCCCAGCTTAGAGCCCTGTTTGCTGATACTCTGTTAAAAAGCACATGGAATATAAAGGACAGATTTATCACCCTGATGATGTGGTGATAGTCAGAGGTCAGAGAGGAAGTTCCCTGATGAGGACAGGTTTCCAGGAAGACACTTGGTCTTCTTCCTGCACATCTCCTTTCTTCATGTCTCCTGATCCTTCCCTAGACCTATAAGCATACTTCTGGAAGATTCTCTGGGGTGGGGTCCAGAATTAGGGGATTCCCCTAGTTCTGGCACCTCCTCCTCCTCCTCACAGGTTGTTTTCTTCTCACAGGTAGAAAAGGAGGGAACTACTCTTGGGCTGCCTGTATGTATGAAGAAGGGTAATCCCTGAGACCCTTAGGAAAGTAAAGGGGATCTAATGGGGGAGCTCAACCACCCCATAATTCTCCTGTAGCCACATCTCCTGTGGAATCTGACCAGGTCCTGTTTTATCCTACTCCAGGCGGGCACAGTGCCCAGGGTTCTGACACATCCCTCTCAGCTTGTGAAGGTGAGATCCTAGAAGGCCTCAAGTGAGGAGAGGGGCAGGGACTCCAGATTTAGACATGTTGAGTGTTTGGGGGGATGTTCAAAGTGTCACCACTTAAAATGACTAATCTGATTTTGTTCATGATTGTTTTCTTTAATAGTGTGAGACAGTTGCTTTGTGTGGATCCTGGTAATATAAGATTTGTTCAGGTATCTCCCCCATCTCTACTGGGACTTCAAGAGCTCCTGGTTTTTCTTTCTCAGTTGACATCACACTATGTCTATAAGTCTGTGTTCCTGTGACCAAAGGGGAGGAATTGGGGAGACCAGCTCATTCCTGAGCACGCAGTCCCCTTCCCACACTGACATGTGGTCTCTTCCCCAATCAGCCTTCCCATTCCAGCAGAAACAGGGCCCGGGGTGTCTCCATCTCTGTCTTAACTTTATGTTACACTGAGCTGCAACTTCTTACTTCCCTAATAAAAATGAGAATCTGTATATGGATTTGTATTTCAAATTCTTGCTATGAGATGTGGTTTCTGAATTAATAAATGAAAGGAAAATTTCCAAAACTTGAGAGAGAAAATATAAACTAAAACCTTCCAGAATCTGTGTGGCTGTGCTGAGTGTGTTGCAGGTGAGAACAGGAGGATGCTGTGAACACATGAGTGTGGACAGTGTGGTGACAGTCTGTGCTCAGTTCATCCTGTGCTTGGATGTGGTCACTCTTCTCCTAGGTCATCTTACCTGCTTTGTACCTTTATAACTTCTGAGGAACCTTGTCCCACCAGAACCCATGATGGCAAGGACTCAGACACTGTCAGGACTTTGACTTCTCTCCAAGATCATGGGCAACAAGAGCACTGTGTGGCTGGGCCAGCCTAGGCTCTGGACTGAGTCCAAACTTCAGCCCACGTCTTTTTTAGTTTCTTAGTTTATTTAGAGAATATGTCTCTTCTTGTTCTTATGTAGGAGTTTTGGTCTCATTCTCGTCTGGGTGTCTGTGTCTGTGACAGCAGGAGGAGTCATTTCCCTGTCATTGTCCCACAATGCCCAGGCCAGTCCTTGCACACAGGGGTCTCTGTGGTATCCAGAGATGAGTTTTCAGACATGCTCAGCTCTTGTTCTCATGCTAGAGTTATTTCTTAGATTGTATTTTCCATAATTTCTCCAATATATTTGGTACCAAAGATTGAACCCAGGGATGCTTAGGCCATGAGTCACATTCCCAGCCCTTTTCTTTTTTATTTTAAGAGAGGGTCTCCCTAAGTTGTTTAGGGCCTTGTTAAGTTGCTGAGGCTGGTCTCAAATTTACAATCCTCCTGCTTCAGCCTTCCGCCACTGGGATTACAGGCATGCACCATTAAGTTCATCTTTGATATTTTTAGAGGAACCAGATTTGGTGAATAGCAGAGAGGAAGGATGCCATGATTTCCAATATTAGAAAACTTCCTGTTAGGTTTTTGTCTCCTCTGCTCACCTATGTCCTCTCTCTGCCCTTAGCTCCATGAATCCTAGCTCTGGCTCAAATTCATACTCCTGGATCCACACAGTAGAGTCTAATATAGATTTTTATTTGCTTGACAAATAGGAACCATAATTCAAGGATTATCTTTCTTGAAGAAAATAATGTACTCATGTGCTGTGAAGTGCAGGAGGGCTTTTATAAGGGACAGGATGGGACAGGGCAGAACTTGTGAGAAAAGCCCACAAGTGACCCTGACCTCAGTGTGAAAGTACATATACAGGACACAAAATTTTTCCATGTAGGTGTATGAAAAATTCCTAATAGTTTTGTTTATGGTTTTTGATGGTGAGCTGCTTAAGGTCAGAATGTTTGGTACATATAACAGAAGGAATGGACAAATGAGAAATATAACATTGTTTGGAGTCCCATGAGCATTCTGAAACATTTTGAGCTCAAATGGAACAGAACACAACAACAATATCCTTGGGAACTCGGCTCCTGGCCAGACCCAAGAACTCAAGTTTTATAATAATATATGGGGCTGGTTACATAATGCCAGACAGTGACTCGAATGTCCACTTAAAGAAAACTATAAAAGGGAGGACTGGATGAGAGCATGGATTTTGATTGCTCCAGTGAGAATGGCTGCGTTCCTGTGATGCTATTTTTCAGTGCTCACTGGTGAGAGATTGTTTGGCTGGGGTGCATTTTGTAAAGATTCCTTTTATTATTATTATTGTCTTTTTCCTTAACTAATAAATGTATTTTATTGATTGTATTTCCGTGTCAGCCTGGTGAATACAACCCTGAACCTGCTGGTTTAAATTAAAAAGATCAAGTTAGGCAAAATTCCAAAATACTAGGGTACATCAGAAAACTATAAAAGTCAAAATTGCCAACTATATAGAGCAAGCGTTCTAGGGGAAAGAAGCAGAGAATACACTCTAAACAGCAAAAACAAACAAAAATGGTTCATGTTAGGAGGTGACAAGTGTTATGAGGAAGGTGATCCAGAGTGTGAGTGTTGGGGGCAGGCATGATGGCTGTTTTCCTAGGGTGGTCAGCATGTGCCTCCTTGGGAAGACTTGACCTTTGAGAAAAGATTTGAAGGACCTGAAGGAATTTGTCATGAGGATATTTGGAGGAAGTTTATTCTAGTCGAAAGGAATCTTCAGTGCAAATGTACAAGGACAGGATCCTGTCTGTGTGTTCTGGGGAGCAATGATTCTGGGATCTTCTGAGCAGACTCCTTAAGAGGAAGGAGGTCAGAGATTCAGCCAGTTCCAGTAGAACTGGAGGTTGTTGGAAGGGTTCTTACTGAATGGGGCAGTTTTGAGCAAAAAGAGAAACAGTACAACTTCTGGTTTCAAAGAACCACTCCGGCTGCTATGCTGAGAACAGAATTAAAATGCACTAAGAATATTACTCAGCCATAAAGAAGAATAAAATTATGGTATTTGTAGGTAAATGGATGATGTTGGAAACTCTTATGCTAAGTGAGATCAGCCAATCCCAAAAATCCAAAAGCCGAATGGTCTCTCTGATATATGAATGATGATGCATAATGTGGGGGGGAAAGATGGCAAGAATGGAGGAAAGATAGCTAGCATAGAGGGAAGGGAGGGGTGGGGGTGGGTGGGGGGTAAAATTAATAACAATGTGTGACAGATACCATTGCCCTGTGTACATGCATGAATGCACAGATGGTGTGACTCTACTTTGTGTACAACCAGTGAAACAATAGCTGTACTCCATTTGTGTTCAATGAATCAATAAGTAAATAAAAGAAAAAAAAAATAAAAAAAAATAAAATAAAATGCACTAAGAAGACAGTGGGGTAAAGTGTAGGGAACAACTGCAGTCCTCCATCACGGACATGTCACTTATGTCACCTGGGGAGTGAGCAGAGGAAATAGTGGATTCTACACACCTTTTTTTAATTATTATTTTTAAAAAATTTTTGTAGTTGTAGGTGGACAGCATGCCTTTATTTATTTTTTTAAATGTTGTGGACCAAATGGATCAAACCCAGTGCTTCACACGTGCTAGGCAAGCATTGTGCCACTGAGCTACAGCCCCAGGCCCTGGATTCTACACACATTTTTGAAGATGGACTTTACCTATTTCCTAAGGATTAAATCTTTGGTATGAGAAAGAGAAGTAAATAAGGACATCAAAAAGTTGTGAGAGCATAATTAGGAAGGTGTAGTTGCCAACAGTGGAAAAGGAGTAGATGCTTACAAAGGCATACCTGAGGAGGGGACATGGCAGGCACTCAGGAGATGTTGAGCTGGGATGTCCACTAAAAATGCAGGTAAGGTGGCCAGGCTGACAATGGGACAGACAAGACTGAGACATATAGGAGAAATTTGGGGGCTGGAGAAATAAATTTGGGAAGTCACATCTCATAATGATATTTAAAACCTTGAGAACTGATGAGGACACCCAGGGAATGATGGCTTTAGAAGAGAAAGGGAGCCCTGGAGCCCAGTGTGAGTGACATGATCAGACCATACACCCAGGGCACATTACTTGGCTCTGGCACTGTGCCTAGAAACATGTAGATCAGGGACTCCCAGGCTTTCCTATGCACAAAGTCAGGAGGATCTCAGTTTCCAGGCCACCCTGGGCAATTAGCAAGACCTCATCTCAAATAAAAAAGGCTGGGAATGTAACTCAGTGGTAGAGTGCTCCAGTATTCAATCCCCAGTAAAAGACAAAAAAAAAGAAGGAGGAGGAGAAAGGGGAGGGAGGGAAGAAGAGAAGAATATTTACAATTCTATGACAAGACAAATAACACATTACTTCATGGGCAAAAGATGTAAAGAACAGTTCACAGGAGAAGCTGTAGAAGTCACTAATAAGTACTTGAAAAGAAGCTCATCATCACTAGTCATCAAAGAAATGCAAATTAAAACTACAATGAGATATCACCTTATATCAACTAGAATGGACAACATTAAAAACACTTGTGATAATACCATATATTAAGAGGATGTGCAGCAGTTGGAAATCTCATGCATTACTGCAAGAAATGAAAAAAACACATTATATCCCATTTATAAAACAATATCACAATTACTGACATAATTAAATATACACTTGCTTTATGATCCAACAATCCCATTCTTAGGTGTTTATCCAAAAGAGAAGAAAACGTGTCTACACAGACTTGTACTCAAATATTCATGGTGGTTTTATTTATAATAGACCCAAACTGGTAATAACACACCTATTTATCAGCTTTTCAGTAGATAGACCAGTTGATAAACTAGGATTTCAGTAATATTTAGTAACAAGAGTGAAATGTTAATACACACATGGATGAAGTTTAAACATCATTGTTATTAATAAGACTACATAGCATATGATTGCATTTATATAAAATTCTAAATTAATCAAAATTACAGTTCAAAAGGAGATCCGTGGTCACACAGGACTAGAGTGAGGGAAAGGATCAAACACAAAGGGACATGAGGAAGCTTCTAGGGCATGGGTAGATATGAGCACATCTTGGTTGTGGTGACAGTTACATGATTCTAAACAATTACCAAATTCATGCAATTTTATATCCAAATTAGCACACTGTGTTTCACAAAAATATATTAATAAACAAAAAAGGGGGAAGAAGGCAAAATATACTTTCATAGAAATGAAAGCTGACAGAACTCCTTGTTAGCAGTCCTTCACCATGAGTAATTTGGAATGAAGTCCTTTGATGCTAGATGGTAATTCACTCATACAGAAAGGAATAGCAACAAGCATACTACATATTTAGTTGTTGAGGAAATATTTTACATTGTTCTGGGTACTATTGCTTTGAGAACTGGCAGGGGGCAGGGGTTGGGGGTTGGAAATTCCTTAATTTTAGCCAAGCGTCTACTCTCCTCTCGGGCCACAGATTCTGGAATATGCTCAAAAACTCAGACTCACATCTCAAACTCTGGACACAAGAGAGAATGAGCACAGAGAGAGAGTTGAGGGTGGGACCCCACTTCAGCTTGCTTTCTCCTCTCCCAGTGATCCTCCTCACACCAGAGATTTCAGTCTCCCCGAAACTCCAGGACTTCAGGAAATCTTCATGAGGCACCAAAGAGAAGTCATGAGATCCACAAACTTTGTGTCCATAATCACCAACAGGAAGTCTTTCCTGAAGTCTGCCCACCACTATTCCTGTTGCAGCCTGAGAATATTCCCCCAGTAGAGCTCAGGATACACAGATCATGATTTCAGAACACTCTGCTTCCCCAAATCCACAGCCTTCCTAACCCTCCTCTTTCAGGACTGAGCTCAAATGTCATGGCTCAGTAATAATTGCAATAAAAGTTACAATCATCTCCTGTGGGAAGCCATTCTTATTTAGCTGAATCAGACTAGGTTGAGCCATGGGATGCAGACGCCTGGCTTCTAGGAACTGCCAGGAGTCATGGGGCGCTTCATGGGAGAGGTTCTCTGTCTCCTTCTGGAATTTTCCCTTAAGGGAATGGCTCCCCTAACTCTACCCTATACTGTCCATCAGGAAGCAGCTCCTCCCAGTCCCAGCCTCCTTTACCTGTGTGTCTATAAATAAAAGAGAGGTGGGCCAGTTGTTATAAGAGGCCAGAGCTGATATGACCAGACCCATCACATCCCCTCTCATTTAAAAAGAGTTTTGGCTCTTGTGTGTTTATTGAGTAGATAAGTTTTTTGGGGTAATAGATAGAAAATCCACCAACATCCTCCTCGGCAGTTAACCCTTTTCTCATCCACATGGGATGTGGCAGAGAGGACCACTGTATCTCCCTCATCTTCCCTACCTTCTTCCTTTTCTCTAAATCATTCTACTTTCTGACTCTCCTTTTACTTCAGTTATTTGGTTATTTATGGTTTGTGTCTTCCATTTGGTGGTAAACTCCTGGAGGATAGCAATTTTTGCTGGAGTATGGTTTGATATATCCAGGGGCCTGGAATACTGCCAGGCACATAATAGATACTCAAACATTTGTTACAGATGAATAAATCGAAGGACTAGACCTCCTCAAACCCAGTCTGGGAGAAGAGGGTAGGAGTTTCCTGGATGTTTGGGAGTCCTCTCTGTGCATGGGCACATGGAGGGGGGCTACTTACTTCCTTATCCCAGTGTTCTTTAATTTTCACCGTAGAGGTTTTTCACCTCATTGGTTAGATTTATTCCCAATTTTTTGTTTGTTTGTTTGATGTTATTGTGAATAAAATTGTTTTCTGTATTTCTTTCTCAGCAGATTGATTATTGGAGTATAGGAAAGCTATTAATTTTTGCATGTTGATCTTGTATCCTGCTACTTTGCTGAACGTGTTTATCAGCTCTAGAATTTGTTTATCAGCTCTAGAAGTCTTTTGATAAAGATTCATGTCTTCAGCAAACAGAAACATTGCAACTGCTAGAAGAA
>JAJEJO010037567.1:0-14715 GCA_020662805.1 Glaucomys volans
GGCACTCCACCACTGAGCCACATCCCCAGCCCTATTTTGTATTTTTTTATTTTAGAGACAGGGTCTCACTGAGTTGCTTAAGACCTCGCTAAGTTGCTGAGGCTGGCTTTGAACTCACGATCCTCCTGCCTCAGCCTCCCAAGTGCTGGGATTACAGGCATGCACCACCGCGCCCGGCAATAATACTCTTAATGCTGTTGGTACCCTTGAAAAAATAAAAAAAGCCTACATGTGTGCAGATATGAGTGCCTGGGCTCAGATCCTGGTTCTACCAGTTGCCAGGATGAGCCACTCACCTCTCCATGCTTTCATTTCCTTATCTGTAAAATGGGAAGAACAGAATCTGCTTCATAAAGTCAGCCATATTAATGAACAAGTACAAGGTGTTTTATAACAGAGTCTGGCATATAATAAATGCTCAATTAACGCTAACTCTCAGTATGTGCCATGAGGAAAGACAATTCCACAGAGGGGGAAACTGAAAGCCAGAGAAGGGTAGAGACTTGCCTGGCATCTAACAAAATTAAGGGTCTTTCCTGATTTTTGAGACCCAGGCCCAAGTTTTAGCACAGAAAGACTCTTGGAGGTTGGGCAGTGGGTCATGCCTCTCTTTCTCTCAGAAGAATCTGAGAGTGAATCTGAACAAGTCTGAACTAACCATATTGTGCTGGTCTCAATATCTTGGTTTCCATCATATATCCTGGATCCTAAGAGATTATTATTGTAGAAAATGTTCCAACTTCTTGTGAGTTAAACTAAATAAAAAGGTTATACATATGAATTGCAAAGTTACACATTATATAGAACGTGTATTTAAATAAAAAGCTTGTGCATGTGAAGGCATGCACGAAGTTCGTAAGGAGTGTGCGGGTGTGCACCTGAGGGCCCAAGATCACCCTCAGGATTGATAATTGGACAGAAGGATCAATTGAAAGCTGTTACACTCTCAGTCATGGTGCATCACAGAGGAAGGATCTGGGTTAAAATCAGCCAAGGGAAGAGGGGCAGAGTCCAGGGGAGTTCCCAGTATGAGCGTCTGGGTGTCTCCTCTGGGGAGTCACTGTCGGCATTGACTTCTCTGCAACTGTGAGCGACAAGAATATTGTGGATTCCCTGCCAGGGGGTGCCCCTGTGCACCTTTAGGATCCACAGTTTTTATTGGGGCTTGGTCAAGTGGGCGTGGTTGACAATCCTGGTGGCTGATCTTAGAGTTTCCAGCATTTCCCAAGGTTGAGGTGACAGTGTGGCCCAAAGACCCCACCATCAGTCACACTGTTAGTACAGACCACCTGGTATGGTCCAAGGCTCCAGCTTAACTACACAGTGTTTCCAAAGGACATTCCCAGGGCTTACAGATCATTTCCCAGGAGCCAAGGGCAAAGGACAGACCTCTCTTTGGGCAAGACTAATCAATGACTGGACAACATGCTAGCTTCCCATGACTCCCATGGCCCAAGGCGTCCATGATCTCAGGTGCCCACTGCTCCTGGCTCCAGGTCCCTCTCTGCTCCCCTGGCTGCCTGTGCCCCAACCCTGGGAGGCACTGCCAGCTCCCAGAACAAGCCAGGTCTCCTCTCTGCCTCCAGCAACCCGAGCTTTACCTCCTTAACTCCTATTCCTTGTCTCTTTCATTAATTCCACATTTATCGAGCACCTCCTGTGTACCGGGCCTTGATCTAGGAGTTGGGGACTGAGCAAGATAGACAGATCCTTACCCTGGACAGTGCTCAGTGCTAGAGTCCTTCTCAGAGTGGGCAGACCACAGGACCCTGGAGCCACCAGCTTGGTTCCAATCCCGAGTCCATATGGACTTAGTCCTATGGACCACACTCTGTGTGGTCATTTTCGCCACTTTTCGCAGAGCTCACAGTTGTGGCCTTTCCTAGGCGGCCCTGGCTGATTGCTACAGACTGTTGCCGCTCTGGGCACCTGCAGGTGCTCAGCATTCTCCCATCCTGGCCCTGACCACCTGGGCTGCCATTCCCATGGACAAGGAGCTTGGTGAGGACAGGAGGACAGAGACCAGGACTTTCCTGATCCCTCTCTGTGCCCAGAATCACCCAGCACAGGACCGTGCACCCAGTAGGCACTCAATAAACCTATGCTGAACACATGAACGTCTTCAGCAGCTGTGGAATGTACTGGGATCGTTTGTGTGTTTCTCACCTTGACGGCGGCGATCAAGGGGTGGGAATTACTCTGGGGCAGCTAAGGGTGGCGCCTTATCCGGACCCAGGTCTGTAGAACCTCGGCCCGAGTGGAACACGGTGTAACAGTGCCTCCTTGTGGACACCCCTCATTTTAGAACCCTGGTGCGGGGGATGCTCTCCTCGCCCAAGGAAGCGGGGCGGGGCGGGACGCAGGCCCCGGGTTACCCCGGTCCCACCCCGTCGCCATGAACAACCAGGCGGGGACCCCAACCCCATCCCCAGCCCGGCCCTCAGCCCTGGTCCGGGCTTCCACCCTCGCCCCGACCCCGACCCGAACCCCGACCCCGGTCCGGACTTCGATCCCAGCCCGGATGTCGGCTCCTGTCCAGACCCGGACCCCGACCGTGGTCCGAACCCCGGCCCCGGCCCGGGCGGTGATCCCGGTCCGAACCTCCATCCAGGCCCGGGCCCCGAACCTAATTCGGACCCAGGCTCCGGTCCGGACTCCGAACCCGCCTCCGGTCCGGTTCCCCGCCCCAGCCCCAGCCCCAGCTCCAGCCAGGGTCCTCACCCCGACTCCGGTCCGGTTCCCGGCCCCCGGCCCGGCACCAGCCTGGGACCCCAGCCCGAGTGCGGTCCCAAACCCAGCCCCAGACGCAGCCCCGGCACCAGCCTGGGTCTCAACCCGGACTCAGGTCTGGTTCCCAGTCCCCGCCCCCGCACCGGCCAGGGTCCGGGCCCCGATCCCCGCCGCGGTTCCTGCCGAGGATCCCCCCGCGACCCCAGCCCTACCTGTGGATCCGCCCGCAGAACCTGCTGCGGAGCCGACCCCGTCTTCTGCCGAGGCTCCTGCGCCCGCGCCGGGTCCAAAGCACTTCCCGCTGCTCGCCGGCCTTGCGGGGCGCGTCCAGGAACCCTTCCCGGTGCCCACCCCTTCGGACCTTAACTTACTGGCACGCACCTTGCGGTCCGCCGCGAAGGCGGACCTACCGGCCACCGAGCCTCCGGATACCCCCACTTCTGGACCCATCCCGAGGACCGGCCCGCTGTCCGTCTCCATTTCCTCCAACACATTGGCCTCCACCAGCAAGAGCCTCCAAGCGGGGAACAAAATCTTGATTCAAGTGACGTACTGGTGAGGGGCGGCCCCCACCCCGCCCGCCTTGCTCCCCCAGATCGGGCTGCGCGGGGAGGCTCCGGCGCTCTGGGGCCGAGGCAGTGGCGCTCCGGGCAGGGCCGGGAGGAGTCGGTGGGCCCTCGGAGGGTCCCGCTTGCAGGCTGGAAGCGTGGCTCCGTCCACCCTTCTGTCTGCGGCGGGTTCAGACTCCGGCTCGGCGCTGAGGTCCTTCGTTCCCTCTCACTCATTCATTTATTCGTTTGTGTGATTTCGGCCTCGGAGCGTCATTTCTGTCTCTCCATCGTCATTCATTCCCAAGTGCTCCGCCTGCCACGTGCCAGGGGAGACTGCTGAGCAGCCGGGCTCGCTCTGCCTCCTGAGCGCGAGGTCTGGCCGTGCAGATCCAAAGCCATGAACGGTCAGGAACAGCCCTTTTCAGGAGGTGGCCCTTGAGCTGACACTGAGAGCAGGAGGAGACTGCCAAGTGCAGGGTCCTTAGGAGAGGGGGAGCCGGAGCAGTGAGAAGTCTGGAGGAGGCTGGGTGCAGTGCGAAGGCCCGGGCCTCTCTTTGACTCAACAATAATGAGAACAAAAATAATAGTAATGACTTTCCTTAACCTCCCCTGGGACCCAGGGCTGAATGGAGCTGAGACAGACTGTCTCCCCCCCACCCCACACACATCTCTGGGCTTCTGCGCCGGAGGACGCTGTGCATCCTTGTCTTTCCCTGCTCCTTCCCCCTCTTCTGTCTCTGCCCAGGTGTCTCTCCAGTTCCCTCTCTCCCAGCTCGCTCTGGCTTACTCTTTCCTGTGGCATGTGTCTCTCCTCTTCCTTTGTCTTCTGTTCTCTTCTCTCTCCATCTTCTCCGTTCCACCTCTCTCTGACTCCATGGGTTCATCAATTCTCTCATTCAACATCCAATTTCTTAGGAACCTACCATGCCCCAGGTGTTGTTCGTACCATCAGGGATACAGCAGTGAACAGGACCGGGGCCCCTGACCTGGAGGTGCTGGCATGCTGGGTGGAGAGGCAGGCAATGCACCATAAATAGGACGCATAGTAAATGATCTCATAAATGACAAGGCCACCAGTCCTACGGACAAAAGGCATCTTATTGCCGAGGTTGCAGGGTTTTATTTTTATTTTTTGTATGAGGAATTGAACCCAGGGACGCTTAACCACTGAGCCACATCCCCAGCCCTATTTTGTATTTTATTTAGAGACAGGGTCTCACTGAGTTGCTTGGGGCCTCGCTAAGTTGCTGAGGCTGGCTTTGAACTAGTGATCCTTCTGACTCAGCCTCCCAAGCTGCTGGGATTACAGGCCTGCGCCACCACGCCCGGTTTTGGGGTTGCAGTTTTAGCCGGAGTGGTCAGGAAGGGCTCACTGAGACAGGGGCATGAGTGAAGACCTGAAGGGAGAGAAGGAGCCAAGTGGGCCCTGGGGGAGTAGCATTCTGCAGAGAACCACCAGTAGGTGCCCCTGTGTCAGAAGAACAGCTGGGAGGTCTCTGTGACTTGAGATGAGGTGGGGCAGAGTGGGAGGAGATGGGGCAGAGAGATGGCAGGACAGATCATAAGGCAGCTCCTCATGGTCTGGGGTAGACTGTGTTCTGTTCCCAAGTGAGATGGTTAGGGTTGGGGAGGGTTCTGAGTGAGGGGGGAATGTGACCTGACTCAGGTGCTCCTGGGGAAACTTGGGGCTCAGGAAGTGCTGATGCGGTGTTTCCCCTCCCCGCTCTCTGCCTCCCTCCCACTGCCCTTGGTTTCCAGTGGCCTCTGAAGCTTCAACTTTCAGGTGAGTAGTTTGGCCTTGGAGGTGGGGAAAGAGTGGGGCATGAAGACTGGGAGGAGCTTGTTTCTGGTCCTGTGACCCCATAACCCTGTGATCCTATGATCTCACCTCTCCCGCTCAGTATATCCTGCTGAAGAAGAGTCTGGAGCAGCAATTTCCAAATCTTCTGACCTTTGTAAGTGTGCTGGTGGGCTGGGAGGGGGGTGTCAGGGCTTCTGACCCTCCAGGGCTTGGAGGGGAGCTCGAGCCTCTCGCCATCCCCAACGTTCCTTCCCAGGAGGAGGAGAGAGCTGCCCAGGCTACAGGGGAGTTTGAAGTGTTTGTGGAAGGGAAACTGGTTCATTCCAAGAAGGTGATTCTGAACAAGGGGCCTGGATAGGGAGGAGGTGGGGCTGGGGCCCTGGGGGGCAGGAGACATATCTGAGTCTTTCCCCTCTGTGCCCAGAAAGGTGATGGCTTTGTGGATGAGGACAGGCTTCAGAAAATTGTGAGTGTTATCGATGAAGAGCTCAAGAAAAGGTAGCAGACAGGCAGTGGTGGAACTGGAAGTGAGTGAGATCCTGCAGAGGAGCTGGAGGGCTGGGCTGGGGGTGGCAGGTGAGCAGGGCAGGGCACCATCTAGGTTCTAGCACTGTCTGACTCAGCTGGTCCTCACTGTTACAGTCACCACAAGTTATCTATACCCTTCTCTGAACCTCAGTTTCTTCATCTGTAAAATGGGTCCGTTAGGTGATTCCATGAGATGATTCCTATAAGGTAGTAAATAGTACTTGGCCCCAAGTAGGGCTCAGTGTATGTCAATTATACATTTTTCCCTCCAAAAAACAGCCTATTTTTTTGTTGGCTTTTAGGCATAAAGTTGTGCATAAGAGAATAGTTGGCATTTTATTTTAGTTTTCCCACTTTTTATTGGTGCATTATAGTTGTATGTGATGGTGGGATTCATTGTTATATATTCATACATGCACACAATGTAACAATGTAATTCAGGCAATGTCATTCCCCAGCAGTTCCTGTCTCCATGCCCTTTTCTTTCCCCCCTGGTCCCTTTCCTCTACTGATCTCCATAGAAGGCATTTTAGAAGGTGACAAGAGTTATGAAGAAAAAGTAGAAAAAAGGAGTGGGGAGTGCTGGGAGTTCTTTCACATCTCAGAAGACTCACTGAGGAGGTAGTATCTGAGCCCTTGAAGGCAGTGAGGGACTGGACCAGGCAGGCTCCTGGGGAAAAGTATTCCAGGCAGCGGGAGCAGCCAGTACAAAGGCCCTGTGGTAGCAGTGTACTTGGTGAATTTGAAAAATAGGACTAGAGTGGGCACTGTAATCCATGGAAAGCACTAGAACAGTGGCTTACACATAGGAAGTCCTATAGAAACACCATTATTTTAATGAAGTTATATGTTACTGTTTTCAATTTTTTTCCTCTTCTCTTTTTCCATCTCAGGAACCTCAGCAGGATGATGAGCAGGGCTGAAATGTCAAGTCGGGCCCTCCTCTGATGGTGGCTGGGCTGGGGTGGGGTTGGGGAAGGCCAGAGGGAAATACATACAGAGTCTGCCTCCTGTGCCCTGGTCTGCGTCTGTGGTCCCTGCACCCTGGGCTGGCCGGCGTCTGTAGAAGGCCCTGCTGACGCTCCTACGTCTCCCAGGTTCTGGCCCCAGGGTGGGGCTGGGGCTTGGAATAAAGGCCGCTCGCTGGGTGCTCCTGGCAGTCTAGGCTCAGCTTCTCATGCTGCCAAGACCAGATTCTTCAGTGACTTCATTTCCCATGGCCTGTTCAAGATACATTTGGAAAACCTTCCATCTCATTGGCGTTTTTAGGGTTCAAGATGGAAACAGGGATTGTGGAGCATCTCCCTTGACGTTCCAAACTCTCTTGCACTCCGGGACCCGCCCTCCAACCCACGGATCTTGGAATTCCGAGTGTTGGTGGGATCGTGGGAGCTGGGAGGGGCGTTTGTGCATTCACTGGACGTTCTGGGCCCCTTCCCTGCACCTGGCATTGTGGGCGCACTGGCACACACCAGGAGGTCAAGTGCACAGGCGTGGGGTCAGACCTTTTAAACCTGACCACCTCGCTGCTGTGTGCCCTCCACCAGGGACACCACCTCTCAGTCGCAATTTTCTCTTTCATAATGGCTATCAACACCAATTCTTGGAATTTGATACATTTTAAATTATGTCTGGAAGAGATCAGCAGAGGGCATGACAGAGAATTACAGTCATGTATCACTTAACAACAGGGACAAGTTCTGAGAAATGAATCAGTTGGCCATTTTGTTTTATGTGGATGCCACAGAGGGTCGACGCACAGCCCGGACAGATCGCCTGTCACCAGGCTCTGGGTGTGGCCGACTGCCCCAGGCTGGGTGCTGGCCTGGATTCTACAGGCAGCGGAGACACAGTGGTAGGTATTTGTATAACTAAACTATCGAAGCGCAGAGAGAAGTGCAGTAAGGACACCGTACAGAAGTTTCAGAGCGGTGCCCTGTCTAGGGACTTACCGCGAAGGGAGCTTGCAGGCCTGGGAGTGGCTCCGGGCGACCCGGGGAGGGAGGGGTGAGTAGAGATGGAGGCCTGGAATTCGACCGGACCCTGCTGGAGACAAAATTCCACATTTGGGCCACACTAGATTTATTTTTAATGCTTAATATTTGGTACTGGGGATTCAGCCAGGGGGCACTTTACCACTGAGCCACATCCCCAGCCCTTTTTACTCTTCACTTTGACTTGCTAAGTTGCTGAAGGCTGAGTTGCTAAGGCTGACCTTGAACTTGCGATCCTTCTGCTTCAGGCTCCCAAGTTGCTGGGATTACAGGCGTGCACCACTGTGTCTGGCAACACGAGATGTATTTAAACCTTTTCTTTCTTCAATAATAAGCCTTATCTTACCGTAACTTTTTAAATTTATGAACTTTAAAATGTTTTACACTTCTGTAATAACACTTGTGAACTTGTGATCCTCCAATCTCAGCCTCCTGAGTAGCTGGGATTATAGGTTTGTGCCACTGTACTTAGCTGTATCCTTATTCTATGAGATTATGTTCTTCTTCCTCCTCCTCCTCCTCCTCCTCCTTCTTTTAAAACTGCTTTGTTCTCACACACACACACACAGACACACCTAGGTCAACCCAGGGCCAGGATCATCAATATCACTCTCTTCCACCTCCATGTCGGGTCCAACTGGAAGGTCTTCAGGGCGATGGCAGGCACGGTTCTGTCACCTTCTGTGACAATGCCTGCTTCTGAAATAACGTGAGGGACCTGCCTGAGGTGCTGAGGGGGGTTCAGAAATAAGACCACTGTGGTTTGCTAGACTCTTCTCATCATAGATCTGTTTGGGAGCAGATAAGGTGCCATGAACATTCCTTCCATTGTATTTTTGGATTTTTAAAGGCTCTTATTGAGGTCTGCCAGCTTCTGCCAACTCCTTCAGAGTGATTTTCCTTTCTCTTGCCTCCTCCTCAGCGATGCGTGCACCAGGAGATTGCTCAGCTCCTTATAAGCTTTCAAGGTCACTGTGGAAGCCGCAGCCTGTCCCTATGTCCCTACAACACTGCTGGTTGTAGAGTATACAAAGCTCCCCCGTCCATCACTCCTCAGCAGTTGTTCGGAAGCAAATACCAGACAACGTGCAGAATTTTGAAAATGACACAATCCTTTCCCCTTTTGTGTGTGTCTGAGATTTTCCTCAATAAAAGTTAAAAAAGTGAATCTAGCTAAATGCCGCAGCCCTTTGGGGCACCCACACTGTCTGGGCTGGGGTTCTTCACAAGCTGACCCAGATAAAAGCTGTTCTACTTGGTTCTACCCGACAGTAGAATGCATTTTACCACATTGTACACAAATGGAGCACAACTTCTCATTCCTTTGGCTATGTGATGCTGAGTCACACCAGCTGTGTAATCATACATGTATATAGGGTAATAATGTCTGTCTCATTTACTGTTCTTCCCATCCCCACCGCCCCACCCCTCCCCTCACTCCCCTCTGCACAGTCCAAAGTTCCTTCATTCTTCCCTACCAGCCTCCACCATGGATCAGCATCTGCTTATTAGAGAAAACATTTAGCCTTTGGTTTTTTGGGATTGGCTTATTTCACTTAGCATGATATTCTCTAGTTCCATCAACTTACCTGCAAATGCCATCATTTCATTCTTCTTTAAGACTGAGTAATATTCCATTGTGTATATGTACCACATTTTCTTTGTCCATTTATCTATTGAAGGGCATTTAGGTTGGTTCCATAGTTTAGCTATTGTGAATTCAGCTGCTATAAACATTGATGTGGCTACATTACTACAGGATGCTGATTTTAAGTCCTTTGGGTATAAACTGAGTAGTGGGATAACTGGGTCAAATGGTTCCATTCCAAGTTTTCTGAGGAATCTCCATACTGTTTTCCAAAGTAGTTGCACAGCAGTTCCACCAGCAATGTATGAGTGTACCCTTCTCCCCACATCCTCACCAACACTTATTGCTTATATTCTTGATAATTGTCATTCTGACTGTGCTGAGTCCAAATCTCTTAGTTTTGATTTGCGTTTCTATGTCTCTATCTCTTAGTTTTGATTTGCGTAAGAGATGATGAACATTTTTTCATACGTTTGTTGATTGATTGTATTTCTTCTTCTTCTTTTTTTTTTTTTTTTGGTGCTGGGGATTGAACCCATGACCTTGTGCTTGTGAGGCAAGCACTCTACCAACTGAGCTATATCCCCAGCCCTGTATTTCTTCTTTTGTGAATTGTTTGTTCAGTTGCTTAGCCCATTTATTGATTGGGTTATTTGTTGTTTTGGTGTTTTTTTGAGTTATTTATATAGCCTAGAAATTAGTGCTCTGAGGTGCATGTGGTAAAGATTTTCTCCCATTCTGTAGGCTCTCTCTTCACATTATTGTTTCCTTTGCTGAAAAGAAGTTTTTTAGTTTGAATCCATCCCATTTATTGATTCTAAATTTTATTTCTTGTGCTTTAGAAGTCTCGTTAAAGAAGTCAGATCTTGGGCTGGGACTGTAGCACAGTGGTAGAGTGATTGCCTTGAAGGTGTGAGGCACTGGGTTCAATCCTCAGCACCGCATGAAAATAAATGAATAAACAAAGATATTGTGCCCATCTACAACTAAAAAAAAAAAGTCAAATCTTAAGCCAACATGATGAAGATTTGGGCCTACTTTTTCTTCTATTAGGCTCAGGGTCTCTGTTCTAGTCTAAGACTTTGATCCACTTTGAGTTGATTTCTGTGCAGGGTGAGAGATAGGGGTTTAATTTCATTTTGTTACATATGGATTTCCAGTTTTCCCAGCACCATTTGTCAAATACGCTATCTTTTCTCCAATGTATGTTTTTGGCACCTTTGTCTAGTATGAAATAACCATATTTATTTGGGTTTGTCTCTGTGACTTCTATTCTGTACCACTGGTCTGCATGTCTGTTTTGGTGCCAATCCCTTGCCATCTTTGTTACTATGCCTCTGTAGTATAGTTTAAGGTCTGATATTGTGATGCCTCCAGCTTCACTCTTCTTGCTAAGGATTTCTTTAGCTATTCTGGGTTTCTTATTTTTCCAAATGAATTTCCTGTATTGCTTTTTCTAGTTTTATGAAGAATGTCAAAAAGGGCTGGGGATGCGGCTCAGTGGTGGAGTGCCCCTGGGTTCAATCCCCGGTACCAAAAAAAAAAAAAAAAAAAAAAAAAAAGAAGAATGTCATTGGGATTTTAATAGGAATTACAATAAATGTGTATAATACTTTTGGTAGTATGGCCATTTTGACAATATTAATTCTGCCTATCCAAGAGCATGGGAGATCTTCTAAGGTCTTCTTCAATTTCTTTCATCTTCAATCTTTACTTTGCCTGGTGAGGAAGAGGTCATACAGACTCCTTGCTGAGGTATTTGGAGCCATGAAAATATCATCCTTAGAATTCTTTTTTTTCCTCCTTTTGTACCAGGAATTGAACCCAGGGGTGCTTTACCACTGAGACTTTATTTTTTGAGAAAGGACCTTGCAAAGCTGCTGCCTTAGCCTCCTGAGTCTCTGGAATTATAGGCATGTGCCATCACGCCCAGCTCTTTTTCTCTTTCCCACACCTTTAGCATTTATTTTTTAGTGATATTTTTCTATTTGTGTTACATATAGATGGCTATTTTGTTACCCTGAGTAGGTAGTAAGTTTTTTAAAGATAGAAACTATTTAAAACTATTTACAGGAATCTAGTAGCATGCTGAAATACAGTTGGTGCTCAATAAACAAACACTTGTTGAATGAGTTCATTGAATGTAAGGCATTGAGTCTGGTGACTCATGCTGTGTAGATTAGATCTTCTATCCAGACACAGCAGACTCTTTGGGGTAGACTCAGATGGACCTTGAGGTTGATCTTCAAGGATGATGTTCACGTCGTTAGAATCCCCATCTCATGGTCACTGTGCACCTGCCCCCTGGCCCATCCTTTGTTCTTGGGATGAACTGTGATTCCTTAAGGGGATCGTAGGAATTATGACCAGGTGTCCTAGGAAATGCCTGTGGAGCAGCCTAGAGCCACCTATTCTTTTTTTTTTTAATCAATTTTTCTCTATTTTTATGCAGTGCTGAGGACCACCCAGTGCCCCACACATGCTGGGTAAGTACTCTACCACTGAGCCACGACCCCGGCCCCAAGCCACCTATTCTTTTGAATGGACAACTGTCATCTGAAATAGGAGACAAATTGGTACGATACTCACAGAGCAGCAGTCAAGGCGTAGAAGGGAGAACAGAGAATTCAGGAGTTTTCAAACCCAGGTTCTAGAATACATGTCCAGTGACTACATTTTTCTTAGGGTCTCTGGAGATGGGTTTGTCATCCTCAGCAACAAAGTTCCAATTGATAGAAAATCAGCTGAAAAGATGGTTATCTCTCACACAATATATCATGACGTATGACCTGTGGTAGGGAACAGGTGGTGCTTGGTGGGCACGTGGCCAGTGTCAGGAAGACTGTGGCAGAGGTGGTGGGGGTGAGGCAGATAGGCGTAGGCCTGCCATTTCAGGACCCATGCTATAACTCATTGAGGCTCCTCAAAAACAACATTCTCAGCTGGGCAGGTGGCGCACACCTGTAATCCCAGTGGCTAGGTAGGCTGAGGCAGGAGGATCACGAGTCCAAACCCAGCCTCAGCAAAAGCGAGGCCCTAAGCAACTCAGTGAGACCCTATCTCTAAATAAAATACAAAAAAGAGCTGGGGATGTGGCTCAGTGGTTAAGCATCCCTGGGTTCAATTTCTTATACAAAAAAAAAAAAAAAAAAAAAGCCTTTTTCCCTTCCTCCCTCCCTTCCTTTCTTCCTTCCATATTGGGGGTTGAACTCAGGGGCTTTTTACCACTAAGCCACATCCCCAGCCCTTTTTTCTGCTACATTTTGAGAGAGGGTCTTGTTAAGTCCTTAGGGCCTTGCTAAGTTGTTGAGGTTGGTCTTGAACTTGTGATCCTCCTGTCTCAGTCTCCTGAAGTCACTGGAATTACATAGCTAAAACAAGGCCTTTTTAAAAATGTGAAGGGACAGAAATTAGCTCAGAAAGACCATGGACAGCATTAGTTCTTACCTTAATAATCATGTTTCTATAGAATGATTGTATAGCCTGCCCCAAAAGCTTTAGTGGTTTTCTATTTATTTATTTATTTATTTATTTATTTACGCAGTGCTGGCGACTGAGCCCAGGGCTAGACAAATGTACTGAGCTATGCACCACCAGCCCAAACTTCAGTAACTTAAAAATGCACCTGGTGATCAAAAGCTTATAATTAGATTTTTCCTTCTTTATAAACACGTGTCTTTTTGTTTTAAAAGAATTTTTATAAAATACAGAATACATAAGATGTACATTCTACCACTCAGTACTGCTGATGGTCATAGTCAGTGACACCTCCTCGAAGTCTCTGTTCAAATGCCATTACCCTGAGGCACCCCCACCATGAATTCTAGTTACTCTTTAGGCTTTGTATAATTATCCACACCCATGAACACAAGGTTTTCACTTTCATTATGAACAGCATACTAAACGTCACTCTACAACGTCCTTTCCACTCACTGAAATCTTCAGATCTAACCACGCTGATACACATAGATCTAGACCAACAAGGTGATTAGAAAGTTGGGCTTCAAGTCACATGATATCATCCTAACCTTCTGAGGGGAGGGGAGCTGGAGATTGAATTCAATCCCATGAACAATGACTGACTCAGTAAGATCTTCAAAACGAAGCCCCAATAACAACTGTGTACACTGAGGCTCAGGTAGCTTCTCTGGACAAGACGGGCAGAAGGTTAGTATGTCCTGAATACCAACAGGAGAGGACAGGAGAGGAGAGGGAAGGGAAGGAGAGGACAGGGAAGTTTGGTGTTTGGGAACCCTCCCAGACCCTCCCCTGTGTCCCCTCTTCTGCCTGCTGCTATGCTAAAGTTGTATAAATAAATATGGTACTATAAATACAGTGCAGTGAGACATTTCAGCATATTATCAAATCGCAGAGAGTTGTGGGGACCCTAAATTTGTACACAGTTGCTCAGGAGCATGGGGACTGGGGAACTCCTAAACTGTGGCTGGTGTCTGTAGTGAGGCATTCCTGTCGGGGACCAAGCCCTTAAGCCTGTGGAGTCTGACACTGACTGTAGGTAGTATTAGAACTCCATTGTGGATGTAAAGACAGTAAGTACAGAATGATATTTTAATTAGTAAGAAGATGGTACAATTTTAAGCCACATGTACCTAATAACTGTTTCAAAATGCACTGAGCAAAAGTTGAGAAAACTACAAGAAATTGACAAACATAACCGAATTAGAGACTGATGAAACTGACAAAAAAATTTCAGGATATAGAAGGTCTGACTGACACAAATTACAGGCTTGATCTGACGGACAAATGTATATCATTGCAATTAGAGAATATAAATGAAATATTTATAAAAATTAACAATTTATTATGTCACAAAGCACAATTTTATCATTTGAACCACATTTTTTGACCACCATGTATGTAAGTTGGAAATTAATAAAAAAGGAACAGAAAACCTGAATATATTTGGGAACTAAAGACTTCATTTCTAGGTGGGCATGGTGGCACACTCCTAGCTACTTGGGAGCCTGAGACAGAAGGGTTACAAGTTTGAGGGCTTCCTGGGCAACTTAGTGAGACCCTGTCTCAAAAAATTTTTAAAAAAGTATTTCTAGTTGTAGATGGACACAATATTCTTATTTTTTAATGTGGTGCTGAAAGTCGAACCCAGTGCCTCACATGTGCAAGGCAAGTGCTCTACAACTGAGCCACAACCTCAGACCCCTGTCTTTAAATAAAAAAATAAAAATGAATGGGAATGTAGCTCAGTATGTAGAAGGTCTAAACTTGCCTAGCATGTGTGAGGCCCTGGGTTCAATCCCTAGCATCAAATTGGGGTGCATTTTCAAGTAAGTAAGAAAAATATGTACCTACATTTGTGGGTTTTGACCAAAATGGTACTTACAAGGAATTTTATTCCTTTTGTTTCTTGCTTAAATGGTTATAATAAGCCGGGCGTGGTGGCGCAAGCCTGTAATCCAAGCGACTTGGGAGGCTGAGTCAGGAGGATCGCGTTCAAAGCCAGCCTCAGCAACTTAGCGAGGCCCTAAGCAACTCAGTGAGACC
>JAJEJO010037567.1:15834-47091 GCA_020662805.1 Glaucomys volans
ATATATATAAATAAAACATTGGTCTAAACACTGAAAAGGTTGATAAACTATAAACCAATTTCCCTACAAACCATGACTCAACATGTAATATAGATCATGGAAGAAAATAAATCATAAATATGGAACTGACCTTTAACAAAAATTCCTAGACATTTTGAGGGAAAAAAGAGAGACAACAAATTAGAACAGATGTATATTTCCTTAACAGGACACAATATACTCATTTCAACCCAAAAGCGAGCACTACACATATTGGGGGAACACGAGAAGTGTTCCCACTAAAGCCAGGAAAATGACAGAGGTGTCTTGTCATCTATTTTTATTTATACTGAGTTGGACCTCCAAGCCAAAGCAAATCTACAACAGAAAGGAATAACGGTTACTAAAAGTTACAAAGGATGAGTTAAAACTATTACCTATTTAAAGATATGACTGTTTAACAAAGAAAAATAATACAAACAACAAGAACACAGAAAGTTTAATAGAACACCAAAAAATAAGTGAAGAAATCAAGTAGCATTCAGTTTACAAATGAGAAAACTTCATTCACAAAAGCTATAAACCAACCCATCTTGGAATCTACTTAAAAAAATAGACAAAACCTATAGAAGGAAACATTAAAACACATCTGGGGACATGAAAAGTACATGAACAAATGGAGACTTACCACATTACTGGAGAGGAAGACATTGATTTTCACATTAAAGTATATAAATTGAATGCAACCCAAATAAATAGCATCAGCATTTGTAAAAACTGGAAGTCAAGTTGATCCTGAAGTTCTACCATAGCCAGAAAAACTTTGGGAAAGAATAGCACTCCCAGAACCTAAAACATTCCAAACAATTTTAGTGTTAACATTTAAAACCAAAGTATTCCTGTAGGGCACAGTGGCCCACACCTGTAATCCTAGCAGCTTGGGAGACTGAGGCAGAAGGATCGCAAGATCGAAGTCCAGCCTCAGCAATTTGGGGAGGCTCTAAATAACTTGGCAAGACTGTCTCTAAATAAAATATAAAAAGTAGGGTGGGGATGTAGCTCAGTGGTAAAGTGCCCCTAGGTTCAATCCCCGGTACCAAAAACAAAACAAAAAAAAACCAAAGTGTTCCTTCATAATCCTGGAATCACAAAACCTTTCTAACTATGACTCAAGCTGAAGAAGCCCCTTTTCTCTCTTTCTTTTCTTTTCTCTTTTCTTTTCTTTTCTTTTCCCTCTCCTCCCCTCCCCTCCCCTCACTCCCCTCTTCTCTCTCTTTCTCTCTCTCTCTCTCTCTCTCTCTCTCTCTCTCTTTCTTTCTCTCTTTCTTTCTTTCTTGGGATTGAACCCTGGGGGGCACTCCACCACTGAGCCACATCCCCAGCCCTATTTTGTGTTTTCTTTAGAGACAGGGTCTCACTGAGTTGTGTAGAAGCCCCTTTTCTAGAAGAAAAATTGAATCTATCCGGCTACATTAAAAAAGTTTTGTGCATGGCAAAAGGATCAAAAGCAATCAAAACTGAGAAAATGTATTTCCATCTCATTCAACAAGGGGCTAAGGTCTTTAGTGACTGATAAACAAATAGTCTTGCAAGGCAATAAACAATGAGTCAAGATATGGACAGGTAGAGTTCACAGAGAGCAAAACAAATGGATCTTGCACATTGAAACCATATGTCTGTCCTCACAGCTAGAGAAATGCAAATTAAAACAACAGAGAGAAATGATTTTTCACTTCAGATTCTTCCAAAGCCACACCTGAATGGCCAGGCTGTGGCAAAATAGGCACAGTCACTACTGCCTGCAGGGAAGGTAAACTTGGAGAGCCCCAAGGAGGGCACTTGGGTAGTACCTATAAGAATTCCCAAAGCATATGCCCTTTAATCAAGAGCTTCTATTCTATGGAAAACACGTACAAATACACAGAAAATACCAAAACATTTGGAAAACAACCAAGATGTTCAAAAGATGATTAGTTCACTATATTGTGACACAACTTTATACTGTAGTTGCTTTAAAAATAATAACTATCTCCATGGGGCTGGGGATATAGCTCAGTTGGTAGAGTGCTTGCCTTGTAAGCACAAAGCCCTGAGTTCAATCCCCAGCACCACAAAAAATAATAATAATAACTATCTTCAACATAAGTGAAAAGAAATCAAGATGCTGATAGAGGTCTATAATATGCTACATATGCTACCTTGATTTTAAAAGGGAAAAAGCAGAATATCTAGATTTTTATATGTGTTAGGAAACTGTTGAAGGCATACAGTTAAAAAAAAAAAAAAGACAAAAGCAAAACCAGCCAAACAAAAACAAAAAATCCAAATGCTAATAATAACCTGTTAGGAATTTTTAATTATTCTCTGTCTAAAGGATGACCAGGTTAACTTTTTCCCAGCAAATCTTTTGATACTTTTCTTGACTCTTGTGAATACACATCCTAGAATAAAACAGTTTAAATATTAAGGAAAACAAATCTATTCCCACACCTAGCCCTTTTGCACGGTCTTGAAAATATATTAATCTCACAATAAATACATGTTTCTTTGTATTTGAATATTTACTATTCACTTGAGAAGACACAAAAACTAACCCTACAGTAAGATCTATAGGCTGACACCGAGATGACCACAAATTCTGAAATTTCCAAGTTCTTTCCCCAGCCTTCCAATACTAATGCCTGAAGATGCCTAACTGTATCTGCTAAATTTCTTTTGTCACCCTGGTTCATTTCTATGGGTTCTACAACTGGCCATTTTTCTTAGATTGTTTGCAAAACCATTCTTTTTGATGAAATAATCTTGAGTTTCCACAAACGCAAGTAAGGATCGCTGGAATCACAAAGTGGTAAGTCAGCGGCGAGCCAGGACCTCTCTGGAGCAAGCTCCACCGGTCTCGAGTGCCCTTCTGTTTCTCTTCCTGGGAGCTCCGTCTCCCCCGTGCACGGCTGGGCTCCCTTCCGGTCTGCACTCCTTCCTGGGGACTGACAGCACGGGCACAGGCCCGCTCCGCCTGGGATCCCGAGTCACCCGACTTCCTTACCACCCATCTCATCACACCCACAGCCGCCTCAGTCGGCCGGCGGGCTGACCGCTGCGGAGGCGGTCAGGGCTACGGTGAAAGCTACGGCTTCCGAGTCCAGCTGCGGGGGGTCCGCGTCGAAGGCCGCCTCCCTGGCCTTGCAGCCTTCCACAAACAGCCTGCGGCGCTGCTCGATATCTCGGAGCAACCTGACTGGGACCATGGGGGACCTGTCCAGGTACTGGCGGAAGAGCCGCTGCTGGTTAATGCCTACGAGGCCGAGCTGCCCTTGAAGGCTTGGCACCGACATCAGGCCTGGGACGACGCCGGGGAGCGGCCTGGGAGCCGGGCCCAGCTCCCGAGCCGCGGGTCGGGCGGCTCCGGTCACTGGCCCTTCCTGGGCCTCCCGAGCCCGACTCCTGCCGCCTACGCCCGCCTGTACGACGTCGCTGACGCCAGTCACTGTGTTCATGTCGGGGAGACTGCTGTCTCCCGGCAGCTCGGACATCTCGGACCGCCGCGTCCACGACGCCGACGGCAGAGCGTTTCCACACACATACGAAATAGGATAACGGCTTCGGATGTTACTGGAGGGCCGTGCGCATGCGTGAGCGGCGGTGCGTGCGTGAGCACAATGCGCAGTCCTCGAGCGCCCTCTAGCGGTCCTGGACACCATTACGGCTGTAGCCTCCTGCTGTATTTTAAATTAAATTTAAACACTCATATGAATATTGAGGAATAAGATCCTTCTTCCAGCTCCCATCTTAAACTCTGCAGATTTTAATTCTGCAAATTTGAAGCGATCCTTCTGTTGCTTTCGGGAAACTTCCTGAGAATTGGGTCTCCTCCCTCATAGGCGCCTCTTTTTTGCCTACTCTGATAAAAAATGGTGTTGCTCTAGGTTCATTGTTAGGCTGGTGCTGTTTATGGCGGGCAGACCTTCAGGTGACCCCCAATGACTCTGTCTCCTAACTTTCATACCTTTTGTGTGAGTTTGTCGAGCACAAGGCCCTGGGTTCCATCCCCAGCACTGCAAAAAATAAAATAAAATAAATAAAACAGTCACAGGTACCTATGAAATCCCCTGATCATTTTCTTGTGCGTGCTCCACCCTGACGTCCAGTAAAGGCTCTTGCCCACAGGTCATCCCTCTCTCTGCTTCCCTCGTCCTTGGTGGAACAGGCTCCCTCCACACTTCTTTCATGAGACCTCCCTCTCAGCATGCAGTGCCTCTGTCTTCTAGGACCTGTGAGTGTAATAAACTGTTTTCCTGAGGCTCTCCCACGCCACTTCTTTGGACAGCAACTGCCTGATCATCATCTCAATAAACACAGATCTGTTCTTTGTTTCCAATCAACAGAATATGGCAAAAGTGATGGGCTGTCACTCGGGTGATTCTTAGCCTATGGAGTTAGACTTCCTTGATGATTTTTAAAAGTAAGATGTTGGGGCTGGAGTTGTGACTCAGTGGTAGAGCTCTTGCCTAGCATGTGTGAGGCACTGGGTGCAATTCTCAACACCACATATAAATAAATGAATAAATAAAGGTCTACCAACATCTAAAAAACATTTTTAAAAAGGTAAGATGTTGCTGGGCTTGGTGGCACATGCCTGTAATCCCAGTGACTCCCAGGCCAAGGCAGGAGAATTGCAAGTTTGAGGCCAGCTTCAGAAACTTAGTGAGGCCTTAGTAACTTAATGAGATGCTATCTCAAAATAACAAAGGACTCAGTGGTAAAGCACCTCTGGGTTCAATCCCTGGTACCCTCAAAATAATAAAAATAATAATGATGCCATGTCCAGTAAGGCTATGATATCTGGGACAAGAGCTACAGTTGGAATCACCGTCTGATCGAGTTTATGATTATCCAGTTGTTCTTCCAGATCCATCTGCCTTGTACACAGATTGAGTTAAATGGGGATGTGTCAGGCACCACACCTATGCTTCTCTCAAGTCTTTGATGGTGGCATCAGTCCCTGAAATCCTTCCAGGGATGTAGGTTTTCTCTGGTTCACTAATTGGATGGGAGTGAAAGTTCTGGGGGCTTCCAGTTAGCCACCCCCGCCCCCATGGTACTCACTGTGTCAACAGCCAATGTAGAGACTCTTCCATTTGCTAAGTATTTTTATCCCAATCATGTATTCAGACACTGGGAAAATGCCAGTAGTTGATCAGCTGGTCCTACTGTGATCTGAACCTTTGTTAAGGCTCCAATCTGTCACCTGACTACCATAAGCCTCCACTTTGATTGGTTCCTCCATATTAGTATCAATTCAGAGCCAGTGTCTAGAATTATCAAAAGGCCGAGGTATTTCCTTTTCCCCAAATGCACTGTCACTCTAGTAAATGGCCATGGGTCCCAATGGGAAAGAGTTGGATGAAGATTTTCAGGCATACCTTGGCAACGGTGCAAGGTCCTTCCTCAAGGGGACCTCATCTCCTGCTTGATTAAGTGTTCTGGGCCTGTGAAGTGACTTAGGTTTTGAAGTGTGGTAAGAGTCTATGGCTGCTGGGCGTGGTGGCGCACGCCTGTAATCCCAGCAACTCAGGAGGCTGAGGCAGGAGGATCTCGAGTTCAAAGCCAGCCTCAGCAACTTAGCGAGGCCCTAAGCAACTCAATGAGACCCTGTCTCTAAATAAAATACAAAATAGGGCTGGGGATGTGGCTCAGTGGCCGAGTGTCCCTGAGTTCAATCCCTGGTTCCAAAAAAAAGAGTCTATGGCTTTCCACTGTAGAGGACACCAGCTGGTGTTCACTCCAGGACAGATTGCTTGCTTGCTAGTGGGGAGAAATCCCCTATTTGAAGTTGTGGAACTGAGCTGTGTTGTTAGGGTATAGTAGGAGAAATTGAGTCACAATTTGTTTTTCCAAAACCCTTCCCATGAACATCATTACTAATATTACCATTGTTCCCATTTTTAACCACTCACGAGGTACCAGGCACACTGTGCCATATTTTGTTTTAATGTTTTGGCACCCGGGATTGAATCCAGCAGCATTTTTACCACTGAGCTGCATCCCTAGCCCTTTTTAAATTTTTTATTTTGAGACAGGGTCTCACCAAGTCACTTAGGGCCTCACTAAGTTGCTGAGGCTGGCTTTGAACTTGCAATCCTCCTGCCTCAGCCTCCCGAATTGCTGAGACTACAGGCATGCACTGCCGTGCCCGCCCCATCAAGCTACCACCAAGAAGAAAAGCATTTCAACAGGAACCTAAGTGTCCAGCCTAGGCAACTGGTTAGCTACAGTCATAGGGTTGAAAAATCTGATCTTGTTTTAAATTATTGACCCAAATTCTCTAGCCCTTAAAGTTGCCTAGCACTTCTGCGGTATTTCCAGTCTACTTACTTTCCATTCTTTGGCTGGCTATTTCACAAACCTCAAACCTCCAAAACATTTTTTTTCTCGTCCCTATTTTCAGCAAGCAATTTTGTGTCATATAGTTTTGTAGAAAACGGAAGCAATCAGAAGCGCAATTCCAACTCTGAGCTCATCTCCCCACTGAGCAGCATCCATCTGTACACATGCTATGTGCACAATCTTCCTGCATGACCATTGTGCTCCTGCCCAGCGTTGACCCCTTTACTTAGGCATAGACCCACCTTCTAGTGTCTGCCCTGGACACCCCATCCCCTCTCCTCGCCATCAATAACTTTTCCCCTCTAATGGATCATTCCCATCAGCATGCACACATCATTATTTCTCCTATTTTGGGGAAAAAAAAAACCCCAAACCTTTAACCCTACTTTCTTTACCACCTCATTTTTTTTTCCTGCAAAATTCCTCAAAGTTTGTTTTTCTAAAATGAAATAATTACCTTTAATGAAGGTTACCAGTGCCACTGATAAACCCCAGGGTTAAGACTCAGGCCTCATCTGATCCCTAACTAGCATCTGACACAATTTTTTCTCCTTGATTCTTCCAGGACACCACACTGTGTTGCCTGTTTCTTCCCTCACTCGTCCCTGCTCTTCCCCTTGACTTCAATGGCAGAGCTTCAGGACTCCACTATTAGCCCATCTACCCCACCTCCCTGGGAGTTTCATCCAGCCTCATGGTTTCAAATACCATCAATATCAGGGCTTATTTTATTTTCTTGGTACCAGGGATTGAATCCAGGGGCTCTTTAACCACTGAACCACATTCCCAGCCCTTTTTATTTTTTATTTAGAGACAGGGTCTCACTGAGTTGCTTAGGGCCTCGCTAAGTTGCTGAGGCTGGCTTTGAACTTGTGATCCTCCTGTCTCAGCTTCCCAAGCTGCTGGGATTACAAGTGTGCGCCACCCGCCTGGCATATCAGAGTTTCTTAACCAAGGATCCATGAGCCCCAAGAGGTCACTGAACAGAATTCAGGGCAGCCATGAACGAGGGATGAAAAGTATCACGTTTACTTTCACTCACTTCTGAAATTTAGCAGGTTCACCATCTCTTCCCTAGATGATTACAGCGGCCTCCTCTTGCTCTCCCACATCGCTGTCTGCAATCTACTTTTAATGAAGTATCCATAGTGATTATTTTAAAGGCCTGACAGCTCACTCTTCTAATACCTCATTTCACTCAGAATAAAGGCCGAAGTTCTAACAATGGTCTATAAGTCAGGGATCATCCCTAAAGAAAAGTGGGACAGTAAAACACCATGTCCCTGAATGCCCCTTTTCTGTTCCCCAAAACCTATCCAAGTTAAAGTAACAATGAAAGCAAGCCTGGGTCAGAAAGTCCAGATACATATTATCCTGAAGGACACTGGGGCTCTCTCCTCCACGCTGGGAATGAGGCCAAGTTGGTGCTACCTGCAGAAAGTTACTTTCTTGCATGTACTAGGACAACTGGACTGTGGGATGCTGATCATAGACTCAAACTCAGCAAGCTAATGCTGATGTCACTGCGTCTGCGGCCTAACATACAGAACCCAGTGGGGACGGGTGTGGAACTGAGGGCAGTGTGAAAGGGTATGTGCCACTCGTCCAGCTGGCTGCCGCTGGACACAGCACTGTGAGGGGGAGAAGGTGATGCTTGTCAAAGCCGGAGGTGCGGGTGGGTGGGTGGGAGCCCAGGAACAGAGGTGCAAGCTGTTAGCTTGTCACCACTGAACTTTTTTTTTTTTTTGGTACTGGGGATTGAACCCAGGGGCACTCCACCACTGAGCCACATCCCCAGCCCTATTTTGTATTTTATTTAGAGACAGGGTCTCACTGAGTTGCTTGGGGCCTCGCTAAGTTGTTGAGGCTGGCTTTGAACTTGTGATCCGCCTGCCTCAGCCTCCCGAGCCGCTGGGATTACAGGCGTGCACCATGGCGTCCGGCACGCCACTTTTTGGAGCCGTCTGTAACCCAGTGTTAGCTCCTCCCAGTAACCATGGTCTCCCACGCTGTCTCCGTACAGTCTCTGGACAGTCTGCAGCCACGCCCACTCGGTCACGACTGGCTGAGGAGACCAGGCCCCAGCTCGGGCCCACTTGTTACTTCTCTGACTCCATCATTCTAATCACCTCCCCTTACTCACTCTGTGCCATGTCACATGTCTTCCCCTGGGGTCCTCACATACCTCAGAAAACTCCTGCCTTAAGCAGGGATTGTTAAATTTGCCTGAATATATATAGTAACATGCTACGATATATCCACAAGATATTTATTAATTTATATAATATATAATGACATTATGCCCATTTCCTTTGTCCACATTGAAGTTAATTCCACAAGGGCAGGGCTGGGTTGTGGCTCAGTGTGGAGCACTTACCCAGCATGTGTGAGGCACTGGGTTCAATTCTCAGCACGGCATATAAATAAAAGGTCCACTGATGACTAAAAAATATTTTTAAAAAACTCCACAAGGGCAGGGAATATTTAAAATTTAAATATTAAATAGTTACTATTTAACTATTTAGTTAACTATCGTCCAGCTGGCTGCCACTGGACACAGCACTGTGAGGAGAAGGTGATGCTTGTCAAAGCTGGGGTGGGGTGGAGTGGGGGGGGGGGGGGGGGGGGGGGGGGGGGGGAGGGGGGGGCCCAGGAACAGAGGTGCGAGCTAACTAGTAACTATTTAGACCCTCAGTTACTATTTTAAAAGCATATTATTCTTCATTTGAAAGCCAAGTTTTTCTCCCGATAGCACTTCTGCCACTAAATGTATTTTTTGTACACTAGTTCTTAAACACCAACTGGGTGTCTTACAAGTCAATTCTGATACTACCTGCAGTTACTGAATGCCCCTCCAATCCCACATGACTGCCCTGATTTCAGATGCCAATCTCAATTGGGATGCCCAAGCTCCCCACATTTTTGCTCAGGAAACTACAAATTTGGGGGTTCCCATTACCCCTCATGTTTGACAATTCACTTGTGACAGAACTCAGCAAAGTACTTTACTTTCTATAGTTTGAGTATCTCTTATCTGAAATGCTTGGGGCCAGAAGTATTTTGGATTTTTATTCTTTGATTTTGGAATACTTGCATATACATAATGAGATATCTTGGGGATGGGACCCAAGTGTAAAAATGAAATTCATTTATAAACATAGCCTGAAGATAATACCGTATAATGGTTTTAGTGCACCTGCCTTTTAGCTGTAGCCCAGGGTGGGGTGTGGAACTTTCCACTTGTGGTGTCATGCTGGCACTTAAGAGTTTTCGATTTCGCAGTATGGCGATTCCTTAAAGATGAGTGGAACCACCATGTGACCCAGCTATACCACTCCTAGGTATTTATCTTAAAGAATTAAAGTCAGCATGCTATAGTGATCCATCCATGCCCATGTTTATAGCAACACAATTCATAATAGCCAAACTATGGAACCAGCCTAGGTGTCCATCAATGGATGAAGGAATAAAGAAAATGTGTTGAGGTATTGGGACCTCAGAGGGGGGGCATAGTGGAAGGCCCTTAGATCAACTGGAGGTGTGCCCTCAGAAGAGACTGGGACCCCAGTTACTTTTTTTTTTGGAACCAGGGATTGAACTCAGGGACACTCGGCCACTGAGCCACATCCCCAGCCCTATTTTGTATTTTATTTAGAGACAGGGTCTCACTGAGTTGCTAAGGGCCTCGCTAAGTTGCAGGGGCTGGCTTTGAACTCGAGATCCTCCTGACTCAGCCTCCCAAGTCGCTTGGATTACAGGCGTGCGCCACCACGCCCGGCCCCCAGTTACTCTTTTGCTTCCTGTCTGGTCATGGGACAGCTTCCTCCCACTGCCATGCACCATGATGTAATGCAGCCAAAGGGACTCAGCAGAGTTGAGTCAGTGACAGCTCCATGCCCTGGAACCCCCCAAACTGTGAATTAAATAAACCTTTTCTTTATAACATTATCCTGCCTCAGCTGGGCAAGGTGGTTTATGCCCTATAATCCCAGAAACTTGGGAGGCTGAGGCAGGAAGATTCCTCAACAACTGGGTAAGGCCTTGTCTCAAAACAAACAAACAAACAAAACAAACAAACAAACAAACGGCTGGGGATATAGCTTAGTGGTAAAGTGCCCTTGGGAGTTCAATTCCCAGTACCCCAAAATAAATAAATAAAAATTATCCTACCTCAGGCATTTCAAAACAGACTGATACAGGACACTCAGCCTGTATTACCAGTTTACTATAACAGATACAACTCAGGGAGAGCTAAATGGAAGAGATGCACAGAGTTGAGGTGTAGGGTTCAGGGGTGCACAGAGCTTCCATGCCTTCTCTGGGAACAACCCTCCTAGCGCTTTGATGTGTTTATCTGGTAAGCTTCCTGAACCCTGCTGTTGAGGGTTTTAAGATTTAAATACATGGCATGACTACATCATTTGCCATTGGTGATTAATGAATCTCTAGTCCCTCTCTTCCCTGGGAGGTTGGGGGCTGGGGCTGGAAGTTTCCAACTTTAATGAAGGCTTGGTCTTTCTGGCATCCAGCCAGCAACCAGAGACAAAATCCAAAACACCTTTCTCGGAGGAAATGGAGGGCTTTCCTTCTTTCCTTGCAGAATAGCAAAGAGATCTTGTAGACAGGAGGAAATAGGAACCATTTAGTCATTTTCATAAGCACAGAGAACCGTTCTTTCTTTTTGCCTAATCTTTGCCTAAGATTTCAAGCATTTTCTTTTCTTTCTGGGAATTTCCCTTTCTGGGTCTGTCTTTCTATCCCTGAAGAAGACACACCATCTTCCACAATCCTAGTCACATTCAACCCAGAGAAGGTCGTTCAGTGCCCACTCGTCTGAAGCCCTTCCTGTGCTCAGACTTCTGCAGGTGGGCATTACTTCATCATCTCAGCTGGGAACTAAGCAAGGAGGTGGTTTGTTTGGTTTTTCATAGGGAAACTATGACAACATATGTTTACCTATTCTAAGGATGTGTGTTGGTCCGGGAACTCTAGCTTTGTATGTCTCCTGACCCAGATCTCAAAACTTGACATATTTTACCTCTATAAGTGTTCATTGTGTCTGAGAATGTTGAAGGTTGAACTTAAGATGAACAGAGTACCAAGTAGCATGCCCAGGGTCACACAGACAATGTCACAGCTGGAATCTGAGCCCAAGAAGTTGGACTCCAGAGGTGAGCCTCTTAATACTTTCCATCTGACCCCAATTCTGCTCTCCTGCCCTCTGGAGAGGCCAACCCACAGCTAGGACAGTGCCTTTTACTCAAAGAGGTCCTGATGTGGAGTCAGCTGGACCTGGAAAAATGCTCAGAGCTGTGGAACTCTTTTACCACAATTCTTACTCTTTGGGCAACAACTCCTTTTTCTCTAGACCCGAGTTCAGCATCTGTCAGGGACAGAAAACTGTAACTTCTGTCTCAGACCAAATTCTAGAAAAACTCTCAGAAAAACAGCCTTCCTTCTTTTTTTTTTCTCTTCCTGGAACTCAGTAAATAGAAACTCCAGGTTGATTTCCAGACTCCAGGGAGACCATTTAGACCTTGATGTACCCATCATTTCAGAGGTGGTAAGCTAAAACCAAGCTTTTTTGAGGACTATTTTAGAGAGTTTCATCTGTACTATGTATTTATAAATTGCATACCATTCTTCTAAGTTCAAAAACTCCCATTACCAATAAATATAAAGAAAGTCATGCAATCAGGAAAAATGCTACCTTCTAACTCCCATGTGTTCCCCCCGCCCCCAAAGTACTTAAAAATCTACTGCTGGCACCATGGGAGTGGCAGAGAAAAATATGAAAGAACTATTACCCCTCAGCACCCTAAGCCCCAGCCCAGAGAGCCTCAACGGCAGATTTTCTTCCAATTCATAGAAAAATAGTTCCAAAGGATTTTAAAGTGTTTCAGAACTTAGAAAGGAAGAAAACTTCCAAGTTATTTATATAATGTAATGATCGCATCAATAACCAAAAGGGATAAATACAGCACAAGAAAAACGTTACAGCTATCTCACTTATGACATGAATTGTAAATATTCTTAAAAAAAGATACAATAGCACATGAAAAGAATAAAAAAATCAGTAAATCTGAATAATGTAAAGATCGTGCATTATCACTAACTAATTCATCATGGTGGTGGACCTGAAAATAACTCTAGGATCAGTTTCCTAGATTCTGAAAAGGCCTTTGACAAAACTCAACTCTTCATAAAAACACACACAAATAGGAGTACATGGAGATATAAGGAATTTTCACAAAATCACAATAAGGATGCTTCACCATCACCCACCATTACTTTATATTAAACAGAAGGCACGAGCCAAGAACTAATAAAGAAGTCAGAGGTGTTAAAAATTGTCAGAGGCAAAACTACAACTATGTACACATGACAAATTCTTCAACTTAAGAGAATTATTTAAAAAACTGTTATAAACGCTAGAGAATTTAGTACACTGACAGGCTATTAATTAAATGTGCAAAAATCAATTACTTTCAGCCAGGTGCAGTGGTGCATGCCTCTAATCCCAATGATTCAAGTTCTAGGCCAGCCTCATCACCTTAGCAAGCCCCTAAACAACGTAGTGAGACCCAGTCTCAAAAAATAAAAAGGGTTTGGGGATGTGACTCAATGCTAAAGCACTCCTGGGTTAAATCCCCAGTTACCCCCCCCCAAAAAAAATCAATTACTTTCAAAGACATAGGCAAGCTTAAAATATAATGACAATGCTGTCAACTATAGAAAAACATAAAAGAGAAAATATCTAGGAATAAATGACTAGACCTGTGAAATACCACCTTTAGGGACATTAAGAATAAATATTAATAGTCTGCTGAAGGATACAGAGGAGTTTTTAAAAAATGGAAAAATAGATCACTGGATTCAAAGATTCAAGATCTTAAAGACAGCAGTTACCTCTGGGTTAATTAAGTGTAACATGACTAATAGGTTTTTTCTGAAATCAGGGAAGCTAATTTTGAGATTGTAGTAATTCATACAATGTACAAAACCAGCCAGAACACTATGAAAAGGAAGTATGCTAAGGGGTTTCAGGATGAAGATACAGAACTAATTAAAAAATTTAAAGTGCAGTTGATATATGAAAAGGCATCTTAAAACAAAATTAGAGGGGAAATAACAAATTACTTAGCATCTGGTTAACCAGGTAGTCATTAAAAAAAAAAAAAAAAAAAAAAAAAAAAAAAAAAGATCTTTATACTACTAGCCCCCAGAATAGATTTCAAATCATTGATTCAAATATGAACAATATGTGCATGCACGCGCATACACACGCATACACACACACACACACACACACACACACACACCAAGAGAGCATTGGGATAAAATCCTGTGGGTTTAAGGTTGAACAGGAAATGAACAAGAAAATCTCCACACCCAAAAGGTTTTCAGAAAAGCCAAAGACAAATGACAACTGGAAGAAAATGTTCATAATGCACATCACAAACTATTACCATGCCTCATGTCACCAATACATACACTAGAGTCAATAAAGGAATGACAGAGTTATTCAGGAGAGAAACAGATAAAGGATACAACAAATAGTTCACAGAAAAGAGAATATATATATTCTTAAATTTAACTTCACTTATAATAAAAGACAAATTAAAACTGATACACCATTTTTCAGCTATTGGATTGGCAAGATCCACACACTGGATGGCTTACTGTAGGCGAAGCATTAAGGAGATATTCTGTGGGAGAACAGTGACACATGTGTGGAAGGCAACTTAGCAATAGCATCAAATTTCAAATGGAATATCTTTGGCCCAGAACTCTCACTTCTGGAAATTCATCCTATAGACAGTATACATTACAAAGAATCTAAGAGGTTACTGGTGATAAGACAGACATAGACCATTAGCTTGAGGAAAATCTAAGGCAGACATGCTGTACCACACTATCAAAGGTAAGAGTACCCTGATTTGAGATGTTAAAATACAAAAAGTGCATTTAGAATCAAAGCAATGCTGTCTTTGCACACACGTCATATGATGTGCATTCAAGATAACTACTACAGAAGCCTTTGTTTTTGCCAGAAGAAAACGATGGGGAACAACCTAAATGTTCATCAATACATTTCTGGTTATTCACAAAATAACTAGACTGGAAAGAAATGTGGTCCTAGGAAGAGGAGATACAGTGGTTTGGAAGGATCTTCAAGATATGCATAAATCAGTAAATACAATATGCTAACCTTTGTGGAGAAATGGAAAAGAACAAATCCAAATTTATGTTTGCTTGTGCATACACAATTAAACTAGGGCAGAACTGTGGCTGCTACCATACAGTCCGTGTTAGGTACCAGGTGAAGGGGGACAAGGAGGGGGAAGCTTTACTATTTTATATTCTTGGGGCTTATGACTAGATGACTTAACAAAAAACTTTCAATGAGAATTAACAATTGAAAGAAAAAAAATCCAGAAATTTGGTATTTTTGAAAACACGCTTTATCACATAATATATACAATATTTACTTTGCTTGCCATCTGAAATGCCTCAGAAAAACACGAACTGTCTTATACTAAAAACTTCTGTTGAATCTGATGTGAAGAAAGCACATATTCTGACAACGTCAAGTTCTTTCCACAGCATTTCAGTCCTAAAAACAGCTGTAATTCTTTATTCTCTTATCATGGCTATCTGATAATTTCTTTCTTCGTCATGGGCTCTACTACTGGCAATTTTCCTTCAAGTCTCAACTTCATAAAACCACCCTTCTTGTTGCAATGAAGCCATGTTGACAGACATGTTTCATAACACAGGGAAAAGAATCTGGATCAACCACAAACTCAAAAGAACATCACAGGAGTATTACGAAGCTTTGGACATTTCTTCTATTTCTTTTCTGATGCTTTCGTCATGGTAAGCTTCCTTTTCTTCCCAGCTGGGCACGGCCTTGTTCTCCATATGCTTTGACTTTTTTAAAAATCAAGTTGCAGGATTGGGTTGACTGTCTTGAACGCAGAGGTTCTCGTGGAGTCGCTGCATCACTTAACTATTCTCTGTTGATAAACTTATCACAACCGAGTTCTTCTATCAGAGGATTGATCACTTCGGAAGCAGTCAGAGCTATGGTAAATGTTAAAATATCGAAATCCACCCTCTGAGGATTGCGCTGATACTCGGCATCGAAGGCGGCTTCCCGGGCTCTGCAGGCCTCCACGAACCGCCTGCGGCGCTCCTCCAGCTCCTGAATTCTGCCCGGGGCGATCGGATAATTTTCCAGGTAGTGGCGGAGGAACTGTTGGTAATTTATGCCTAAAACGCTAAGCGGGTGGCGGAGGCGGAGGTAGGGCAGCGCGGCCAGGCCCCCGGCGTTGCCGGCCCTGGACCTGGGCCTGGCCTCCGGACCCTCCTCCTCCAGCGGCTCCCCCAGCAGCCGGGCGACCTCCGCCATCCGGGCATCCCTGGGCGCCCCCGCCATCGCGCCTTCTCGGGCCGCCGGGCCTCCCCGGGCCGCCGCCGCCGGGCCTCCTCTGGCTTCCGCCATCCGGCCTTCCCTGGCCGCCGCCATCCGGCCTCCCCTAGCCGCCGCCACCGGGGCTTCCCGGGCCGCCGCTACCGGGCCTTCCCGGGCCGCCGCCACCGGGCCCTCCCGGACCTCCGCAGCCTGCGCAGGGGTCGGCTCCCGCCTCCCGCCGCCTACCTCCGCTTGCGGGACGCCGACGTCGCCATTAGCTGCGCCCGTCTGCGGGACGCTGCTGTCTGCGGGCAGCTGGGACATCTCGGACCGCAGGGACAGCTCGGTCGCTCCCAGAAAAACTGGAATAACGGGACAGTGCGATTACGGGTGTGCACGCGAGGGCGCGTACATGAGCGCAATGCGCACGGGTAAACGCTGTGTGCACAGCCGCGTGCGCAAGCGTAGACTCTATGTCGCGACCTAGCAGCACTGCGCATGCGTCGTAGCCTGGCGCCCGGAGGCATCAGATGCCATCTAGTGGCCAGCAAGGCTAAGGCATCCGAAACTGCAGAAAGTGCAAGGGTGCGGCCCTATATATTACATTCTACCAGTTAATGTTTACATTAACTTATAAGACTTATACGAAAAGTCTTCCAGGATCGTTTTCTGTAACCGTTCCTAAGCTCCCATCCTAGGATGCTTCGGAGCTTTTACTTAGTGACTGTTATACCACCTCTTTTTTTTGTTGTTGATTTGAGGATTGAAATCAAGGGTTGGCACAGTGGTAACTAAGCTACATCCCCAGCCCCTTTCTTTTAATTTTATTTTGAGACATGGTCTAGCTAAGTTTTCCAGGCTGACCTCAAACTTGTGATCCTTCTGTCTCAGTTGGCAATGCCACTTCTATTATATACCCAGGTATTCTGGTTCGGGATCTGTTTTAAAGTCGTTTATTCTTTCATTCATTCATCTATTTTCACCCGTGTCAATCCAAATAATTACTAAAGCTTTATAATAATACTCCCTCCTTGTAACTTAAAAATTTTCTTTAGCTATGCTTGGACATTAATTTCTTTCAAAATTTGTGCAATATTATGCATATGCAGAAAAATGAATGAAATATAAATATACACAGCTGAGTGATTTATTACAAAGTAAACATTTTCAAAACTGCTTTCAGGTCAAGAAATTGAGCCGGGCGCAGTGGCGCACGCCTGTAATCCCAGCACTTGGGAGGCGAGGCAGGAGGATCGCGAGTTCAAAGCCAGCCTCAGCAACTTAGCGAGGTCCTAAGCAACTCAGTGAGACCCTGTCTCTAAATAAAATACAAAATAGGGCTGGGGATGTGGCTCAGTGGTCGAGTGCCCCTGGGTTCAATGCCCAGTACCAAAAAAAAAAAAAAGAAAGAAAGAAATTGAATATTTCCAGTATTCAGAATTCTTCCTTACCTTCTTATTACTATCCTCTCACTTCTACCTGGAGGTAACTACTCTCCTGATATTTATGGTAATAATTTCCTTGTTTTCTTTTTTGTTCTACCACCTAAGAGTGCTTTCCTAATACTGCAGTTTGGTTTTGCCTGTTTTGAACTTTATATACTCTTGTGTCTGGTTTCTTTTAAATACCATCATTTTTTTTTAAAATGAAATTCACCTGTGTCTGGTTTCTTTTGAACTTTTTTTTCAGTGAATGTTTAAATTTATTCAACATTGTGTGCAGATACAATACATATGTTTAATTTTCTTAGCAGTTCAAGTTAGACTATTTATTTATTTATTTTTTATTCTTTTCTCGATTTTTTAATTTAAATTTTTTAAATTTTTTAAAATTTATTTAATTTTGATTCATTGAACACAAATGGAGTACAGCTATTGTTTCTCTGGTTGTACACGAAGTAGAGTCAGACCATCTGTGCATTCATATGAATATCATTTTTAAAAAATGAAATTCGCCCATGTTTTTCATCGCATTATATTTATTTATTTATTTATTGCTTATCAAAAGACATTCAATACAATTAGTTTTCAATAACCCCTTGCTGGTTCACATCTCCAAAGATATCCAGCCCAGCCCAAACCCCACCCCCACAGAAAAGCATACACAAGAACTTTTCGCAACTATGGTTTGGGAATTTGTTTTTTGGTTTGGTTTTTGTTTTTTCAAAAAGGCCCCCTGGGCAAGTTATTTACAGTTTAATTGCCACTGTCAACTGACCTGGGCCGGGACTTCTGGTGATCCACAGATGATGGAGACTTAGATCTACTCAAAGAACCACTTTCTGGCTCTTCTCAGGCACAGGAGACCTACGAACTGAACGGGACTTGCTCCTGCCCTGGCTCCTGCTTCTTGACCTGCTGTAAGACTTTCGACTACGGGAATGAGCTCGGCTGTGACCTAGAGGAAAGCCTGGCCCTGGATCAAGACCTGCTTCTTGACCTACTGTGCCTTTTGCTGCCTTCAGTTAATTTGATTTTTCTCTCTTTTATTTCCTTTCCAGAAAGTTTTTCAAGAGCATTCTTTAAGTCACAGTAAGAGGCAAACTCAACCACGCCTTCATTTAATTAAGGTCGATGTGCATCCACAAAGGTTACTTCCCCAGCTTGTCTCATGAAATCTTTGAGATCTTGCCAACTGACTCTTGGGGATAAAATCTCAACCATGGGTCGATTTTCTGTTCTTACAGGTGAAGCATTTCCTCTATCATTTCGAGGTCTGAGACTACTAAAACGCTCAGAGTAGCGTCCTCTGCCTCTTCCACCTGGAGATCGTGCCCTAGCATGTTCAATAGTAACCCTTTCACTGCAAAGTTCTTTTCTATCGATTTCATATACAGCATCACCTGCATCCCTGGGATCCTCAAATTCCACAAAATCAAAACCTCTTTTCAGATCAATAACTCTGATCCATCCTTAACCCTTGAAGAATCTTTCCACATCTTTCTCCCTCATCTCTGGGTTTAGCCTCCCGAAGAACACTCCTGACGTCCGGCTAGTATTTCCTACTCAACAGGATTTTTGGCAGTTGAGACCCAGAAAGGTCTGTAGTCTGCAACGGAGTCGTTTGCCTCCCCACAGACCAGAGACTCGTCTAAGTTTCTAATACTTTCTTTAAAAAAAGTATTTTTAGTTGTAGATGGACACAATACCTTTATTTATTTTATGTGGTGCTGAGGATCAAACCCAGTGCCTTACATGTGCTAGGCAAGTACTCCACCACTGAGCCACAATCCCAGCCCACTTTATTTTCTGGATAGTTACATATTCATTATCATTCTTTTTAGGGGTCCCATCATTTTACAACATGCATCTTAAATAGTGACTCTCCAAGTCACACACCATGGCATGTGTCTGTAATCCCAGCTACTTTGAAGGTAAGGCAGGAGGATCCTTGAGCCAGGGAGCTGGAGCCCAGCCTGGGCAACCTAGTGAGACCCCCATCTCAAAAACAAGCAAAAAACCTAAACTAAACAACAGAACTGTTCTCTAATTACTTTCTCTTAATTCAAATTAATGCTAAAAACGTCACATAAGGAAATCCCACCTTTGATTTTACTGGTGCTAGTTCTGCATCAGCAAATAACTTTAGTGACTCAACTGCTTTCTTCCCTGTTGGGAATACGCTATTTGAGGCATTAAGATCTCATCCTCAGATCCCAGCCTGCACTCTCATTTTCCTGTTCCAAGTAGCAAATCTATAAAATAACATCCGGCCTCCCTGCTGCTTTAAACACAGCCTTCCACTGAGCATCTCTGCAGTTACTAAGTATGTAGCTCCTTTAAGGCAGCTCCCAGGCTAGCTTGGCAACTGAAGATGTATTGCTCCCACCCTTTGGCTGCCTGGAGAATCACAAATATTTAACAAAGGCATTCCCAGACTTCAGTAACAATATGCATCATTAGAGGAGGAATTAGAAATTGTAGAAATTTACTATATTCCTACGGAAGCAGATATAATCCTGCCTTCTGAAACTAAAATTCACCTTATAGCATAAGCTAAAAGTACGTCTATTTTCCAGGAATAGAAATGGCTCTAAATACACCTGAATTTTATTAAACAGAAGCAATATAAAAGTTGTTGTAGGGACTGGGAGGTTCAAGGTCCTGGGTTTGATTTCCTCCAGTACCAGAGGGGGAGAAATGTTCTAGACAAATGAAATGAACAAAATCGAAACAGCTGGAGAGAGGCAGAAAAACTTGATAATATGGGGAGATAAAAATGAAAATTGGAGATAAATTTGAGGTGAGTTATTGCTCCCAAGACTGTTCAGCCTCTTGGTGATTCATGGAAGGTGATTCAGGATTATCTGAGGACAATGTGATCAATCATGCTGCCGATGAAACAATTAAGGGTGGCATCAGAGGCTCCACGTGGCCTAAAATCTTGAGAGACAGATAGCCATGAATTTAAACCCCTGATCAGACTGGTAATATTTTGAAAGATCTGCTGCTAGCAAAGACCAAAGCTTGTGATAAAAGCCAGGCGAAAATTTGTCCTCTCCACCAGCAGCTTCAGTTGGGGAAGCTGGCTTTCCCTAGCTTTCAGTGACACGATCTTGCAGGATGTCAGGGTGAGGTCTCCATATAACCACGTCGGGAGGTGAAGAGTTTTTTTTAATTGATCAACCACAATTATTTGGCAAATGAGGAGGCTCAGTAGCCCTGGTTACTAAGCTTCCTGGTTCTAATTCTCTTCCCTATGAACGTCATTACTAATCATAACCATTGTTCCCATTTTTTGAGCACTTATTAGGGACAAGGTGCTATTCCACATACATTGTAGATCATACCCCACCTCCAAATTCCAATGTTGAAGTCCTAACTTCTAATGTGACTGCATTTGGAAATAGGGTCTTTAAGGAGATTAATTAAAGTTGAATGAGATCATAAGGGTGGGACCCTATTTCAAAAGGACTAGTATCCTTATTATAAGAGGAAGAGACCAGGTTTTGCCACGCACACCTATAATCCCAGCTATGGGGGAAGCTGAGGCAGGAGGATCACAAGTTACAGGCCAGTCTGGGCAATTCAGTGAGATCCTGCCTCAAAATAAAAAAGAAAGGACTGGGGGTGTAGTTAGGTGGAACACTTGCCTAGCATGTGGGAGGCCCTGGGTTCAATTCCCAGTACTGGAGGGAAAAAAATGTAGTCCCAGGTACTCCAGAGGCTGAGTAAGGAGATGGTTTTATGCTAGCATTTAGAGGTCAGCCTGGGTAACATGGTAAGAACCTGTCTCAGAGAGAGAGAGAGAGAGAGAGAGAGAGAGAGAGAGAGAGCAGGATGCGTGCACACAGAGGGAAGGCCACGTGAAGATAGAAGAAAGTGACCATCTGCAAGACAAGGAGAGAGGCCTCACCAGAAGACTAACCAGTAGCATCTTGATCTTGAACTTCTAGTTCCTGTGGTTCAAGCCTCCTGGTCTGTCGTGTTCTATTAAGACAGTGCTGGCAGCCTGAGACAGCTCACCTATTTCTCTTATAATAGCTTCCTCATCCCCTGATCTCTTTGGCTCCAAGCTCAGGAAGCACAGCTCAAAAGATGATCTCATGCTCAAGGTCAAGCTGTTGACACTCCTCTCCCTATTCTACCTCCCTATTCAAAGACTCATGGGATTTCAGCTCAGAGTGGGGACACAAAGTGATGATGGGGTCCCCTGGAGAGCTGTGGTAGAAACTCACCAGGGTGTGGAGACGGTGGAAAGGGACTCTGTACCTGCAGCCTAATCGGCCCTGAAAATCTTTCCTCTTCCGCACTCTTATTTCTTACCCAGAAGTACCATCCTTCCTGCTGTGGTTTAACTCATTTTTTCCACTGTCAAGATTCTGGAATTAATAGTTCTGTGACTCCGCTTCTTCATCTGTAAAATCAACATAGTAGGACCTACATCACAGGTTTGTGTGAGGAATAAGTTAACTTCTGCAACATGCCTTTAACAATGGCTGGAACATATTAAGCTTTATGTAAAGGTAGGAATTATCATTAATCTTGCTCATCAGTGACGTGCCACCTCCCCACCTTTGGTCCCCTCGGGTTGTGTAGGGTGGTTGATGTTGGTGCTGGGAAAAAGGCCGACCACTTTTCTTCTGAAGGCTGTATTTTTTCCGCACAGAGAGGGCAGGGTAAGGGACAGCTGATTTGGAGCAGGCTGAGAGAATGGCGAAGGCATGGGAGGCCACCAGCACAGTCATCTCAGCCCTGATGTCAGCCACAGGAGAGACTGGGGCACATGCTTTCTTTTTTTTCTCTTTTCCACGGAGATCTGTGGCTTAGGACCCTGGAGAGAGGATAACACCCCCGCTCATCTCCTCAGCGTTGACTGAGCGGAATCCTCTTCCCCTTGTGTCTTGGGGTTCTTGGAAGACGACTTTCAAAGCAGTGTGGGAGCTGGGTGTGGTGGCACAGGCCTGTAAATCCCAACGACTTGGGAGGCCGAGGCAGGAGAATTGCCAGTTTAAGGTCAACCTCAGCAACTTAGGCCCTATCTGAAAATAATAAATGAATGAATAAATGAATCAATAAAAGTGTGGGGATGTGACTCGGTGGTTAAGCGCCCCCTGGGCTCTGTCCTCAGTGTTGAAGGGGTGGGGGGACATGGTAATGATTCTTCACATCCTTCTCTTGACACCTGTGCCAGAAATGGTCTCTTCTCCCTTAACTGTTTTTCCCAAAATAATAACGTCTCATTGTAGGAGTGGCAAAGGACTCTATCTTGAATGAACCCCAAGGAAATAGGCAGGGTTTTCTGGAAATAGCTGCCTCTTCTTTGGGCGGAATGGACACAATGTAACTCTCCTCCGTTTTCAACCTAACGCAGCCGAGTTCTGCCAGCCAGCGACACAGGGATCCGGAATGAATGCAGAGCGATCCAGACCCACGCAGGAGACCCAGAGTCCCAGAGGCACCTTCCCTGGCGCCACACACATATGCACACACACCCACGTGGGGCTGTCAACTCGGGTTGCACCGCACCTCACTCATCTGCGACTGCAGGGTCGGCTCCGCTGCTTCCAATTAAACTGGAATAACGTAACTGAGCATTGGTGCGGGTGCGGGTCTCTGGGGGGCGGGGTGCCTGCGCGTGCACACGGGCGCGCACGCGTCTCTAACGTCCCACAAGTGGGTGGAGGTCGTGTCAGGGAAGAAACTTTTGGAAGCGGTCCAAGCCAGCCTCAGCAACTTCATGAGACCCAAAGCAATCAGCGAGACCCTGTCTCTAAATAAAATAATTAAAAGGGCTGAGGATGTGGCTCGGTGGTTAAGCCCCTGGGGGTTCAATCCCAGGTACCATAAACAAACAAACAAAAAAGAGATTATGGGAAGTTTGGGGGTGGGGGATGGGAAAGGTGGTCCCTTGGTCACCAACCAAGTGACAAGCATTTCTTCTTGTTTTAAAATGTTGTTGAGTAATTCTTCGCGAACACACACACTTCCCTTAGGTAAGACACAGGAACGTGTCTCAGTACCTGCCTTGTTTTATTTTTGCATTTTAAAATTCTGAGGTTGTAGAACGTCTCTTTCCCTTTATTACTCTACGTGCAGAATGCGGTTCTAACCCTGGCCTGCACCTTTCATTTTCCAAGCCTGTAGTAATATTACTGACCCTGGGTATGCTTCTGGAATAATCTATAGTTTCATTTGCAAGAGTTCCCCATCTTTTGGGGGGGCTTATAAACATTTGCTAACTCCCCCCACTTTTGCCATGCTGAGGACTGAAGCCAAGACCTTGCTCGTGCTAGTGAAATGCCTTATCACTGAGCCACACCCCAGTCCTCCTTGGGTTTAACTAAGCTATTATATAATTGTTACTTGTCAATTAAAATACAAGTCTAAAAATAAGGCAAAAAATAAAAAGTGAAGCACACTTAGGACTCAGTTATAAAAGGTAACAAATGCTTATTTAGAATCTGCTGCTCACAAGTAACCCCCGGACTCCAGGATGAGGCACCTCTACAAATGGTTTGGTTTGTGTTACAACCAAGGCTGGACTGCCTTTCTCTTCCCTGGCATCACTTTTTCATCTTGTGGTACTGGGGGTTGGAACCAGGTTCTTCTACCACTGAGTTACCTCCCCAGCCTTTTTTATTTTTTTTGGCTTCAGACAGGATCTTGCTCAGTTGTCAGGGCTGATCTTGATCTTGTGATCATCCTGCCTCAGCCTTCTGAGTCCCTGGGATCAGTGGCACCACTTCTGCTTTTGTCTTAGCCATTTACCTCTTTTCCTTTGGGAACTCTTTCAAATACTACTCTTTTTCCAAAATCAGGTCCCATATTGAGAAAAGAACTTTTGGAAACTGCTGACCATCTTGTCCAGCTAGACTGTCTGGTGTTCTCCAGATGGCACTTTAATGGATCTGCCTCACCATGATGGCATAATTTGAGGTATAACTGAAGGATTATGGAAAATAATATTCCTGTAACTCCCCCCAAAAATGGAGGGATGGTGTGGCTCGAGAAGTGGGAAAGGAAATTGGCCAAACATTAAACCTCTCCCAGTGCATTCCTGATAACAAGCCCTAAAGGAAAAGGGCAGATATGGAATGCTAGGCCCTAAACCTTGGCCTTCCCCATGTCAACCTAGTCCTGAATGACAACAGGCAAGATTTGAACACTCATTCTTCCAGGTCTGGTATTAACTTGTATAACTAGCCCCAGATGGTCAAAACTGCATGGACACAATGATTACATCCTCCTCCTCATACCCCATAAAACCAGAATCTCCCCTGTAACTGACAGTCATTTTCCCATCTGGAAAGTGGACCTGAATGACGCCCGAATCTGCGAAGGAATAAAGGCTTCTCTGAATCCGTTGAGGTCTGCCTCCCATCCTTTTGCCCTTACAATAACACACATGGCTGTGGAGAGGATGCTACGCATGAAAGGCAATAGGGTATGATGCTTCAGTTCTCCCCACATTGTAGGAAGAACTAACAGAGAATCTTATTGTCACTTTTGGACTTTAGTGGTTTCCTATATACACACTGATTTAATTTAACTTTCTTCCCTTATTTTATTGTGATATGTAACTGTATTAGCTTTGCATTGCTGGAGTTAAGAACCAGAGGCAATTAACTTATAAAGACAAAAGGTTTGTTTAGCTCATGTTCTGGCCCATTGCTTGGGCCACCTGCTGAGGATGGCACCTCATGGTGGAAGTGCCTGGAAAAGAAAACACTCTTATGTCATGAGCCCAGGAGGTAAACAGAGAAAGGAGACTGGGGTCCCACAATTGCCTTTACAAATATGCCCCATAAGACCTAAGGACTTTCCAGAAGGCCCCAAATTCTAAAGGCCCACAGTGTCTTCCAAAAGTTCCTGCCCCTCCCAGGGGGCAAACTTTTAATATATTGCCCTCTGGGGACACTCATACAAACTGTAGCAATAATACAGGCAGATAAGCGTACAATACATGCACACATAGGGAGCCTTTAGAGAATTTAGGGATGGATATTTACAGTGTTTTTGGTGCTATGATTAACAATCAGTATATATTTGGTGGAAATGCTTCTACAAAGCATGAGCTGTAGGAATATACCAAAAGCCTTCTCACCAGAAAGCATTACAAGTATTGCTCCCTGTGTATTGAGAAGACTGCACCATGAAATCTATAGGAAAAAATTGGAAGGATCTCATGCACCACCAAATTGAAGACAAGCTAGTTTTCAAGTTGCAGCAAAGAAGAAAACTGTTGAAAAGCATTGCATATTTCTCTCAGTGTGCGTCCTTCCAGAAGCAGATCCTGAGACCTGAGGACAAGTTCAAGTAGTTTATTTGGGAAAGCAAAGTGGCATCAAAATGGGGGTGGGGCGAGCTTCAGGAAGAGAATGGTTGTCAGCTGCTGTGGTGTTCCTGGAGGGTGTTAATTTTTTGGCATTTTCAGACTGCCATGGGAACATGGGCAACGTGGTTTTCTCTAGTATCAGAAAAAAAGATGGTAAGGAACAGATGAGGATCCTGGCAGTTGGGAGATATCTACAATCCATATATCCTGCATACGAGTATGTGAAATGAGGGTCGGGAAGGAGATTCCCATTCATATATGTTTGTTTGTTTGTTTATTTACTTGGTATCAGGGATTGAAGTCAGGGGTGTTAACCACTGAGCCACATCACCAACACATTTTTGTATTTTATTTAGAGACAGGGTCTCACTGAGTTTTAGGGCCTGGCTAAATTGCTGAGACTGGCTTTGAACTTGTGATCCTCCTGCCTCAGCCTCTGGAGCTGCTGGAATTACAGGTGTGAGCCACTGTGTCCCACCCATTCATCTTAATATACAGCTTATGAGCCCATCGTGTGCCAGATATGTCTATTTTACCATTGTAGTTCATGAATATGAAACAAAAGATATGTCCCAACTGCCAGTATCTTGGACATTCAGGAATGTGGGCCCTTTCGGTCAAGGTCTGTGGACAGTGCCTGAAAAGGACTTTGCTTTGGAGGAGAAAATGCCTCCTAGAGACTCTGTTGTTTTGATAAAACATCCTCTTTGCCTGCAACCATAATCTGGAAAACATTTGTTTGGGGAGATGAAAGCTGTCAATGCAAGGCCTTCATTTCTACTCCCTTTTCTTTTTCTCAGGTGTTGAGAGCAGTGACGGGGGATGGGAGAGCAGTTACTGATATCAGGGGTCTCTGATGACCTCATGGCTGTGGCATGCCCAGTGCTTGGGAAAGTTTCTGTGCAAGAGCACAGTATGCCTAGCTACTGTAGCAATGCCCTGCATGAGGAGGCTTGGTGCAAGAGCCCAATCAGCTCTGACCTTGATCTCAGGCACACAGCTCCCGGGAAGGAAGGAATCTTATGCTAGACAGCCACAATGCTTCACCAGCTCTGCTTCTCCAGTTCCTGCCCGCCTTACAGTAACTTGAAACAATGGACTTTCTTGAAAGCTACACAAATCTCCTAATATTGCACTTTGCAACTGTGGAAAAGCTACATAGATGTCCTAGTTTCTGTGACTTTCCTGAATACAAAGAATAATTGTTGCATAGTCTTTAACCTGATAATGGACATATGTAAATAAAGACTGCTGGTGTAACTCTTTAGACCGGCATCTCCATCAGAGAGCAGGCTCCACCTGACCCCAGCTTAATCTTCAAGATCTGTGTCTGTGAATCTTTATTTTCCAATCTTCCTTCACCCCTCACCAGATGGGAGAGTTTGCTCATGCTGGTCACGACAGTTGGTGGCCCATACAGGGACAACTGTTAAAATGCATAAATTTTATTATTAAAACTTTTCCCTGGTCACAACAGTTGGTGGCCCATACAGATCCAGACACAGGTGAACTTTCTTCAACCAATAGAAGAGGGGACACTCCTGGAGGTGTGCCATACAAGCCAAGAAAAATCCTCAAGGGTAAGGAGGTCGGAGGAGTGAGTCAGAGTCAGGTGTAAAGTATGGGACACACAGGACCCAAAGAAAGGGATCCTGACATGCCTGTCCTTGGAGATCTGCTTAGGAAGAGTGGCAGTTCTATTAGAAGCACACAGCTGTTAGAACTGATAAACTTCCTTACTAAATCTCGCCCCTGTTTTCCTATAAAAGGAGCGGTAAATGTAAAGACATGGGCAACTGGCACCCTGCTGAAAGTTAGGCTCACAGCTTGAGGAATAAAAAAGAAGAGAAGGGGCTCTGCAGAGAAAATGTAAACTCTAACACCAAGCTTTAAGAGAATAGTCTTAAAAAGAAAAAATGACTTCAGCAGTTTCCTTACCTCTTTGTTTCTGCTGGAGATCTAGCTCTCCTACACTTATATTGAAAAATGTAGATTACAGCCTGCTAGATTTACAAGGCTTATGCAAACCAGTGAAGACAAAAGGAAAAAAGTGTCTCTTTTTCAATTCCAACTGCTTGCCTGGCCATCCTACCTGTTTTCAGCTGCCTTTCTGAATTAGTTCCTGCCTAATGCTACAGCACAAGGAGAGAAGGGACAAGATTCTGAATGCACAAGCTTTCTTTTGCTAAAACTGCTTATTTTTTTTTCCTGAGGATTCCACAGACTTCCACATTGTTTAGATATGTGATCTGACTCTTATCTGAGCTAAAGTTACTCTCTGACCTGATGAAGATCTTAGCATTGCGGCCATGTAACTTTCTTTTTTTAAGAAAACTCCTGTTTTTTGAAATTCCACATGAATTAATGTATTGTTTCTGATCAGTATTATTTTATGTAGCTATTAAGGTTTTAACACTCTTTGTTTACAAGACAATTTCTCCAGGTTTAGCTCTTAAATACATTAAAAAATTCCTTTTAATAAATTCTGAGGAGGACATCGACATGGGGATGTGGGGAATGAGTCTGACAATCATCAAGGACAAAGAGCTGGCTACCTGAAACCTTTGATTCCACTCCATCTTGGCTGTTGAATTTTATACCCAACTTTCCAATTGGACATGTCTGTCCTATATTTAAGTCATAATATTAAAGTCTGATGAGCTCTATTTTATTTTCTAATAGGTTAAATCTAATAGGTTTTAATATCCATCAATAACATTACTTCCTACATGTGAACTCCACTTACAAAAGGTGGCAAAATCTTTGTTTCTTGTCTGTTTTCTGTCTGTGTGCACACCTGTGTATTGTGTTGTTGGTCTATATATTATGTGCATTATATCAAAACTGGCATTTAGGCAAATGAGCGCTCAACACTTTAAATGAAGAGATGGATCCAAATACTTTAATTTAAATCAAGTAATCAGATAAAAATAAAGATGTCTTTAAAATTTTAACTCAAAAATCTTTTCTATGTGATCAACTAATCAAGTGTTGATTTCTATCAAATGTCTGTAATGTAATATCCATTGCTTCTAGGATTTTTCTTCAACAGGAAAGAGATGGTTAATAGTGCTAACTTCATTTGTGTGATATTTAATCTTACAGTTAAAATGAGTAAATTAGATTTAACATAAATGGGATTAATCTTCATAAATGTGTTTTCTTAAATGGATAAACTTAACGGGGGTTTAAGATTCCTTTGTTTCGGGTCTTCACTAAAGCAAAATGACTGAGTTAAGGTTCTAACAGGTGTAATTCTATATACCAAAGGTCCAAAAAGGTTCAGCTGTGTTTCAATTAAAGTACTGTAAACAGCATAAAGTATTTATCTTTTTAGGTTGGAGTAATTGAGTAAAAATTCAGAAATTTCATAAGGATCGTTTCAAAATGTGAATTTAAAAGGGATCAATGGCTAGGAAAGAGATCGAAGGTTTAAGAAGGGAAAGAGAGGTAAGGTTTGTAAAGGGGAAGAGAGAGAAGGTCTGAGTATGTGACAAGAAGGTCTGAGTATGTGACTGGAAGATTAGTGTAAGTGACACAAAGAATTGTGTCAGTTGTACAAGGTTTGTAAAGGTGATCTCCAGACACAGGTAACATATTAATATTCTGATGTGAACCAAAGTTTAATCCTTTATATGTTAAAGTAATAAAGATTTCTATTTCTAAAAGGCAATAAGGAGAGCCTGGTTTATTTGAAGGTTGATAATATGGGATGTAAACACATTTTGCCATTTTTGCACAAAAGAGGATTAAAAGTTCTCTTGACTTGTTTAATTCATATTTCAGATGTAATGTTAAATTATGTTAATTCATATGAACTAAAAACTGATATATAATAACTTTATAAAATAATATTTAAGAAAGAGATTAAAGATTAATTTCAGAAATAATGCACCTTATCTAAGATTTGTCAAGAAGTCATACCTCATCTGAGTTAAGACTCTGCCTCTTACCTTATTCCATGTTCAGATAACCACTCAAGTTTAAGATTCAGTTCAAAAGATAGATTGTTGTTATAAAAATTTACTGTAATCTTAAAATAAATAGGGAATAATATACATAGTTAAATAAAGGTTTTGGATTAAAAAATCATGTTTATTGACTCGTAAGCTATTGTACAATCTACAAGTTTTTACTCTTGTTAAATTTCATTTTGTATTTTCCTATAGAAGTACAAAAAACCTTTCCTTTTTCTATTTGGGCAGCCTAATTCTAGGACACTTGATTCATCCACAAAACTTACAAATTAAAAGCGATGTTTTATATATTTTCAATGATTTCCATAAGTTAGTGGGAGATTTTAGCTGGCCACGGCCTAGCTTACAATCATCTCCTGCAGATTTGATATCTTATGTGGAAATTTCTCTCCGGCCTTTTCTCAACAGCTTAGCCCAGAACCAACGGCTGCCTTAATGGAAGTTGAAACTGCTCTCACGACTGCGCAGCTGACTAAACTTAATTTACAGGGGCCTATACGTGTGCTGATGTTTTCTACTTCTCATACCCCTCCGGGGCCCCATGGCAGTCTTCAAAAGATATTAAACGGCTCCATCTTGTCTAGACTCCTCCAAAATCTTTAGCTCCATTTCATAATTTTGCTTAAGACAAGAACTGAGCCTTCTTTCCTTATGGAGCCTTATTGAGTTTAACAACAACGTCATTCTTGACAATTCCTACACGCCTTTCAGGTGACTTTTACTAATTTTCCTGGCCAGTAAAAAATTCACACCAAGTTATTTCCCACTGGTTGGCTGCTTTTGTAGTGCTGGGCCGTCCATTCCAAATCAGAACTAATAACAATGCTCCAACTTAAACTAGTTCATCTTTTCAACAACGTTGTGATCAACCTCATATTGAACACTGGGCTGTCATTCCTTGCAATCCTCAAGGCCAGGCCATTGTAGAGCGAGCTCATTTATCTCTGAAGTTACAAGACCAAAACTAAAAGGGGGAAAGAGAACCCCACACAATTGTTTAAGTCATGCTCTTTTCTTATTAAATTTCTTGAACTGTGAAGCTGAAGGTCACACTGGAGCTGAGCGACATATGGCTCACACAACAGCAGGCTCAGCAGGTCTGGTCTGGTGGAAAGACTTACAAACAGGACAGTGGAATGGACCCGATCTGGTGATCATGGGGGGAAGAGGTCATGCTTGTCTTTCCTGAAAGTGCAGCTCATCCTCCAACCACAGTTCAAAGGACTGAGCTCAGAGCAGAAGTGTTGCTCTTGGTGCTCAACAAGGATGAGATGGTGGGGAAGGAAAGGAAGAGAACTTGACAAACCCGGAAGGCTGATCTGCCAACCTGGGGACTGTAGAAGAATCTGCCCTACCAGGCTAAACAGAAGGTAAATCAACAGGGAAATACTAAATCTCCTGCCATAATGCTTGAGGCCAGGCTGGCTTTATTAAGCTGTTCAGTAAGTAGAGTTCATGGGGAAACTTAACTGGATTACTTTCCAGATTCACCTTTACTACACCCCATTATGTGGACTGGAGAACCCACTCCAATATTTACTAATGATACACACACGATGGGAGGTTTTTCAGACAAACATATCACACCTGTCCATTCAGTTGGACTGAATTATACTGGATACAGTGTGAGTCTACCTGTATGTTGGTCCCACAATGACAATACCAGCTGTTTAAAAGTGACCCCAGAAGATAAGACCACATATGGGGGAACCAAGGTAGTCC
>JAJEJO010037568.1:0-12442 GCA_020662805.1 Glaucomys volans
AAAAAGAAGAAATAATAACCCAAGACAAGAAACTATATGAGAGAGAGAGAGAGAGAGAGAGAGAGAGAGAGAGATCTGAGGTACGTGGTACAAGAGTAATGAACATAATGGAAAAAATCCAATGGCCTGGTGGAGTTGCTGGGGATGTAGGAGTTGGCCAGCAAGAAGAACTAAAACCAATTAAAAATACAGAAACTTTTTTTTTCAAGGACAGGCACCTGTCAAAATATGTTGGACACTGTAATGGCTACAGTCAGTAAGGCACTTTTTTCCCCAAAGTGAGCTGCAGGCAGAGGCTGCACACTGCAGCTACAGCGTCGCTGTAGACGTTTGCTGATGGCTTCTTAAAACCTGAGCCAAGAATAGGGTCTGATAGCCCAGCCAAGTTTAAAAGCAGAGACGCACAAGTGTAGGAGGATAGTTCTGGCTGAAGTGACTATTCTGGGTTGTTTAGAATCCAGAATCATCAAGAATCACGTGGTCTGGGAAAGTAATAAACATCCTCTCAGATCTTCCCACCCTATTTTGTACAAATGGATGACGGCACTGCGGCTCTCGGAGACTGCTCCACGTCCGCAGCAGCGGAAGCTGCGCTCAGTCTAACCCTACAGAGGGTCTGCTGGCTTAAGGGGACTTCACTGTCTTGGCATCAATTTCCCTTTTAAAGCTATTCCCAAGGTTGGACGGTCTCAAAGATAAACAAAGAGGAATCCTTTTGGCTTGGAAGTTAACCGGCTTACTCAGACTTCCTTCTTCCTCCTACATCCCATTTCCACACTACCAATATTACCTTCTTGAGCTAGAAAATTAGTATTTACAGGACATAAGGTGCAAGTGTTTTTCTTCTCCCAGCCCTGTCCTTTGTGGCCCATGGAGAGAAAATTCCCCTGCCCTCTTTGAGAAAGTCATCCAATCCTGCCTAATTGGAAAGTCATCCAATGTCACCGTTCGGTCCCATAGCTCCCAAGGCTCAGTCTGGAGAGGTTCCAGAGTGCCCTCTGAGGAATCATCTATCCTGCTAGCAAAGGGATGCAGAGGGAGGCAGGCCGGGGGAGCTCCACATATGCCCCTGACCTGGCCGACAGGGGCAGGACAGACCCTCCAGTCGAGCACGCAGACCAAGGGCCCCCTGGCTATAAGGCATGCCGTGCTCTGGGGCAGTTAAAAATGAAGAAACCTCCAAGAGCAGCCCCCTCTGGAAGGAGTCCATGCCGCTCAGCACCTGGGACATTCAGCCAAGAACCTCCCCTTGCGTCCTGCAGGATTCCTGGCTGTTAAGAACCTGCATGGAATTTTCTTATGCTTAGCATATATTTTTGGCATACTAAGATCTCTTTCCCTTACAATTTGGTCAAAACAGGGAAAGGATTAAAATTTGGCAGGCTGGGGGAACAACTTAGCCCCACTGGAGGAAAAAAAAAAAACAAACAAAAGAAGAATAGACAACAAGGTAGGAAAAAAATAAACATGGAATCCCTTTATTGGGTGATGAGAAAGAGGGAAAGAAAGGGGGAAAAAAAAGTAAGTTCAAAGCAATCCGCGGGGAAAATTGAACCCCTCTGACAAAAACTCCTACCAAGGAGATCAAGATCCAAGGAGAGGGAATCAATTACTTAAATGCATCCAGGATCCCTTCTATGTGTTAGCAGGCAGCTGGCAGAAAAGCCAAAGAGCCCCATGCCTACTATCACAGTAGGCCCCAAGATGGGAAAGGGGGACAGCTAGAAGCATCCCGTGTCACCTGGGCTCCAGGAAAAGTGGACAGTTACAGACTGTGGGGAGAGTCTCGTGACCTGTTCCTTCCTTATCTGTCAGGTCCTTTCATTTGCTGCTTTGTTTAAGACCAAGGTTTGGTCATTGTTAAATGAAGGTACACCTTGTTTTCTCATTGGGCTTCAGGTCTCCCAAGAACTCTAGGGATCATGCCTCCTGGTTCTGTGGGACGGCTCCCCAACACTGGCTAACTTCTGGTTGCTCAACTTTCCTCTCCAAAACTTCTGAATTTACCACCTGCTGACCCACCAGAAATTCCCTATCATTTCAGGGTTGCATTAACTCACAAAATCCTGAACCCTCCACGACACACTTCCTGAGAGACCGGCTTATCGGGAACTTCATCTCTACAGAGAAGCAGCCTCCTTGCCACCTTGCAACTTCCAGCCCTTACTCAGCATACCCGTTTTTCCCACCTGCCCTTTCAATGTGATTCAAAACCTGCAAACCATTTAGTGCCACGTGGGGAAAGGACCTGGCCCTGCACCGTGCTCACCTGCCACAGTCAAGGACAGAGGTGAGAGAAGGAAGCACCACGGACACTGCCAGCTGCAGACTCATCCACCCACAGACTCAGACCGCGGAGAACCATGGAGACGATCCTAAACCTGGGGTGTCCATGCCAGGAAACGGAAACGATAGAGGAGGAAGTGGGACACTTCCAAGATGAAGGGGCCCTAAGCAGACAAGACCCTGCTTCTGAAAGGGCTACAAGAAGAGGATCTCCAAACAGCCTGCTGGAATTATTTTTCGTTGTCCCCTGACCCCTGGTGCCATGTGGGAACCACAAGTTCTCAGTCCATTGCATGAATGCTCATGTTGAATGTCTGCCTTGAGGGGGAGGGAGAGAGGGAGGGAGGATCCCTTGATTCAATGTGTTTTTTCCATCATGATAAGGATACCGGAGTCAAAATGGGAGCCTGGTGACCTTCATGACTGAAAAGGTCCCCGGGTGTGAGACCCGGGGCCCAATCTCCGCTGCCTTCCGGAGGGACCCTGCTGCCCCTCCAGCCCGCTCTAGTCCTCACTCGAGTGGGCTCCCGAGCAGAAGCTGTGTGGTTGTGAGGTATCATGAAAACAAAAACTGTGAACCATTGTCCTTTGTACTTAATGATTTTGTCCAGTAAACCTGAGGTAAAGAATACTCTGTCCTCTGTAAAGTGTCTGTTCTTTTCTTTGGCCCATTTATTGATTGGGTTATTAGTGTTCTTGGTGTAAAGATTTTTGAGTACTTTGTAGGTTCTGGAGATTAGTGCTCTATCTGAAGTGTGTGTGGCAAAGATTTTCTCCCACTCTGAAGGCTCTCTCTTCACATTGCTGATTGTTTCCTTTGCTGAGAGAAAGCTTTATAGTTTGACTCTATCCCAATCATTGATTCGTGCTTTTATTTCTTGCACTTTGGGAGTCGTGTTAAGGAAATCTGGTCCTAGGCCAACATGATGAAGATTTGGACCTATTTTCTCTTCTGTTATGTGCAGGATCTCTGGTCTAATTCCTAGGTCCTTGATCCACTTTGAGTTGAGTTTTGTACAGGGTGAGAGATATGGGTTTAGTTTCATTTTGCTGCATATGGATTTCCAGTTTTCCCAGCACCATTTGTTGAAGAGGCTGTCTTTTCTCCATTGCATGTTTTTGGCTCCTTTGTCAAGTATGAGATACCTGTATTTATGTGGGTTTGTCTCTGTGTCCTCTATTCTGTACCATTGATCCACCTGCCTATTTTGGTACCAATACCGTGCTGTTTTTGAAGTTCTACAAGCAATCAACAGATTTATGAAAAAATGTTCAACATCACTCGTTATAAGAGAAATGCAAATTAAAACCACCTTAAGATTTCATCTTACCCCAATTAGAATGTCTTTTATCAAGAACACAGGCAACAACAGGTGTTGGCGAGGATGTGGGGAAAAGGGTACACTCATACATTGCTGGTGGGAGTGCAAGTTGGTGCAGCCACTCTGGAAAGCAGTGTGGAGATTCCTTAGAAAACTTGGAATGGATCCACCATTTGACCCTGCTATCCCACTCCTTGGCCTATACCCAAAGGACTTAAAATCAGATTACTACAGTGATGCAGCCACATCAATGTTCATAGCTGCTCAGTTCAAAATAGCTAGATTATGGAATCAACCTAGATGCCCTTCAGTAGATGAATGGATAAAGAAACTGTGGTATATATACACAATGGAATATTACTTAGCCATAAAGAAGAATAAAAGTATGGCATTTGCAGGTAAATGGATGATGTTGGAGACTGTTATGCTAAGTGAGATCAGCCAATCCCAAAAATCCAAAGGCCGAATGGTCTCTCTGATAAATGAATGATGATGCATAATGTGGGGGGAAGGGTGGCAAGAATGGAGGAAGGATAGATAGCATAGAGGGAAGGGAGAGGTGGGGTCGGGTGGGGGGGTAAGAATAATAACAGAATGTGTGACAGATACCATTGCCCTGTGTACATGCATGAACACACAGATGGTGTGACTCTACTTTGTGTACAACCAGTGAAACAATAGCTGTACTCCATTTGTGTTCAATGAATCAATAAGTAAATAAAAAATAAATAAATAATAGTTTTTATCTCCTCCAGTGCAGGGTGAGCTGCACAGACACAACCACACTCCAGCATTGAATTGCAAAGTTATGATTTGGTGCATGGAATTGCAAGACTGAAATGTGGATTTAAAAGACAATCCGTGGAGTGCAGTTAAATGGAACCTTGAGAATATATCTTACACCTCTTTGTTACTTAAGTGATCTAACACACAAGTTGCAAGCCAAAGTTCTATCAATCCACATTAAATCTTTAAGTAACTAAAAAAAAAAAAAAAAGAAAAGAAAAAAACCAACAAATAAAATAAACCAACCATGAATTTGCTACTAGAAGAAAACACACTATGGAAGGGCTTTTCCAGTACAAAGAACTCACATCTCAACCACCTACTTCAGAACTTGGAATTTAAGCAGTAAAATAATATATTATAAAAATGTTTATAAAGTAGCAGCACACTCTGTGAAACATTACAGCTAGGTACTGTTAATGTGAATAGGATGATGATCTTAGCTTTTTAATTTAATGCCCTCCTACTTATTGATTTTGATTTTATTTTTTGCTCTTTAGGAGTTTTATTAAGGAAGTTGTTCCCAGGGCTGGCATGTTGGAGTGTTGGGCTACATTTTCTTCTAGCAGTTGCAGGGTTTCTGGTCTAATTCCCAGGACTCCAGGAAGATTTATATTAGTTCTTTCTTAAAGGTCTGTAGAACTTGACTGAGAAGCCATCTGTTCATGGGCTTTTCTTTGTTGGAAGGCTTTTCATAACTGCTTCAAGTTCATTAATTGCTATTGGTGTGTTTAAGTTTTCTATATCCTTATGGTTTAGTCTGGATATGTGAAATGTCTCTAGGAATTTGTCAATATCTAGCTTATTATCGTGTAAATTTTGAAAAGAGTTTCTGATGATCATATGGATTTCAGTAGTTTTATGGTGATAATTACTTTTTCATCTTGTAAATTTGAATTTTTTCCCCTTTCATTAATTTGGCTGTAGGAGTTTATCAATTTCATTTATTCCTTCAAATAAACACCAACTTTTGTTTCATTGATCATTTGTATTTCCTTTTACTCTTAGTTTCATCAATTTCAGCACCAATTTTAATTATTTTCTGTATTCTACTTATTTTGGTATGGGCTTGTTCTTTTCCTTGGGCCTTGTGATGTAATATTCAATTATTTATTTGGTATCTTTCTATTCTTTTAATGTATGAGCTGTGGTTATTCTTTTAATGTATGAGCTCCATCGACACGATGGAGTCAGATGTTGAAGCATTATGGGCTGTTTGGGATGATTGTTTCCCTTGTTTTTTGTATTGTTTGTAGGTCTACCCATCTATTGGCTTAGTTCTCAATTCTTTTAAGAGAAGGACTACTATTGATCTTTTTTCTCTTAAGAGCTCTGGGTTGGGTGAATATCCAGATACTGAGGTCTGAAGTCAATGTAGAACCTCTGCTGATCCTCATAGCAGCACCCCTTTTAGAGAGGCTACTGAGTCCTATCTGCTGAAATCATTTCAGAGCCACGCCTCTTGAATTTAACCTTAGGAGAAACAAACACTTGTTGCTATTTTTCTCCATGTTTCCTTAAATCTAGATATAAACCTGTAATAAAGTTCTGGAGGTGGTGAAAAATTAGTTTCAAATTTAGCAAATATACTAGTAAATAATATAGAAAACAGAGTAAAAATAGTAATAGTATAGTATAGTAATATAGTAAAAATACTATAACTATAAATGAGGGCTACAAGGCAGGAAGGAGGAAGATTGGGGAACTGAATGGTTACAATAGAGACAGAAAGGAGAGAGAGAGAGAGAGGCAGAGAAGATATAAATGAGTATTTCATACCAAGGAAAAAAGGAGAAAGTGATGATGCATGGTGCGTATTCGAGGGAGTAGCAGATAATGCAAATAAATGAATAGGGGATAAGGTTAGCTAGTATAAATTAGGAAAAAAAATAGGAAAATTGATTCCAATTAATGCTTAAAATCATTAGAAGTAATTCATTCAAAGGAGTTAAATGTACAATGTTGGCTATTGGGGTGACAACTATTGTTCAAGGTCAAAAGTTATTCATATGAACAAAATAGACAGTAGACATAGAGTAATTTATAGTAATCCACACCTAGATGAACATTCAACCAGAATGTTGATTTGGATTTCACTGGGGTTTGGACACTTAGCAGATGTCCCTCAGTCTTTGGCTGTGGATCTCCCCTGAGTTGCAGGGGCACGGGAGCAAATTCACTCTTTGCTATGAACCTCCTCCTGGCAGCTTCCTGTTCGTCAGCTCAGGGGCCTGCATGTGACTGTTCAGAGGGCACAGAGTCGTGGCTTGGTTGCTTCCATTTTGTGCAGAGGTTCAGGATGGAGGCTCTGGGATGTCCCTGTGATTGCTGTGGGTCACTGTGTGTGTGCTCCTCTCCACACAATCCTTTCCCTAGGGTGACAATCCTGGAGTCTGTGTGACAGTGCAGGAACTCCATGGGTCATCTGCAGGTTATCTGTGGGATGGAGTATTCCCCCTCCCAAAGTCATTCTCTGGAGCACTATAGGGAAGGGACTCAGGTGGTTCATCTTGGGCTGTTTCCAATGCCCCAGGTTGTAAATGGTGGGCATAATTCCCTCTTTGACTATGTCTGCAAGGTCCCACCAGTATCAAAACATTGTCCTTTCACTCACTAGTTGTGATCATGGATCAGGTGAGGCCCCTCTTAGCTCTGGGAGCAGCCACTTCCTTTTGCCTTGGCTCTGGTGATTTTCCACCTTATATGATCTCCCTCTGGCTATTTATGTAGGTGCCTTCCACTTAAGTTTTCTTGCAGTATTCGGGAAACTTATCCTAGCATCCTGTGTCTATGCCTGCCACCTTCAGGGAACCAGATCTCTATATCATCAAATATATGTGCGGGTTTTTTGTTTGTTTGTTTGTTTGTTTGTTTTTGGTAAGGCCCCATGAACCTGGGAACAGTCCCTAGGCTTTCCATGGTATCTCCCCTCAATGTCAGTGGTTTGGGCTATTGGGTCCTGGTGAATCCACCTTCCTCTGATGGGCCCAAAGCTGTTTTCTTGCTGTCTCTTAAGATAAGAGGACCATGCATGGATACTTCCTCCTCTGCCTGGGTTGCAGAGGATGAGAAGAGTGCTGGGTTAGGGGCCCTTTCTGGCACAGCTCCAAACCAACCTACTCTCCTTGTTCACAGTGAGGGAGAGGGGTAAAGGGATCAGCCATTTTTGGCTACTAGTCTGCTCATACTGCCTTAAGAAAATAATGATTCAGTAACTTCAAAAATGGAAATTTCTCAAATTTCCTCAAATTATGGAGGGTGGAAGTTTCCAAAGAGAGTGTCAGCAGGTTGGTCTGGTGAAAGGTCTTCCCCTGACTCGCAGGCAGAACTGGGTCACAGTGTCTTCACTTTGTGGACAGAGAGACATGGAGTTGGGAAGAGAAGATATCAGGTATCTGCCTTTCTCCCTTTTTCCTTTTTGTGGTAGTGGGAATCGCACCCAGGATTTCTTATAAGCTAGGCATATAAATGCTCTACCACTGAGCATCATCCCACATCCAAGATGGAGGAATTTGACTCAGTTTAGCCTCAAAATCAGAATGAAAAGATCCACGGATAAAGCAATGGAGGGATGTAAAAGAACAGATCTTGCTCCATCTGCATGTCAATCAAAAGGAGAGACCATTTTCTGCCCACGTCCTGCATGTGGATGGAGTGGGTAACTGTCAGAGATGTGGGCTGGCTACAGAATAAAAGTCATGAAAGTGCTATTACAAAACAAACACAGAAGACCAGAAATATACATTTTAAAAGTTGAGGCAGGGATGGGTTGAGCAGACCTAATGGGTTTGACTTCTAACAAAGAAAAAATCCATGCTTGCTTTATCTACAGAACAAAGGGGATTGTTAGGGAGCTCCTTCATGAAGGAGGATATGAGTGGGAATAAACAGGTTGTTTGGTGCTTGGCAGGTTGCACCCATCTCCAAATGGCTATGTTTGAACCTGGAGCTATGAGCTAATGCAGGGCACCAGCATGATTCAGGCTTTCTTGAACCAGGGAATTTCATCCAGGAGTTCCCAGAAAAGCAGCTTCCCTACCTTAATGGCTCAAACAATGTCCCTAGTTCATACACGGCTCCCAAAAACCATTTCCATGAAAATATCTTGAGGTTGGTGTGTATCTTAAAGATAGCAAGCTTGCCTAGCATGCATGAAACCATGGGATTGATCCCCAAGACTGGAAAAAAAAAATGAGAACTAATTCTTCCTTCTAAATTACAGCAAACCACAGCAATTGTGTCTATGGCAAAAGTGGCAAGAAGTTGTATCAGTAAGATCCAAGTGTGACCTGCAAAATGAGGTAGAGATCAAGATTGCAAAGGAGCAACAAGATTTTCTTTGCTTTTAATCAAAGCTCTGACATTTTATATCTATGGTACTGAAACATTCAAGGCCAAGACTAATTTATCATAATGCTCTCTTCAAATATATTCTTGAATACACACACACACACACATACATATATATATGTACACCCAGGATGCCCTACTACTGACCTACATCCCCAGCCCATTTATTCTTTTCTATAATAAGTAAGTTCTCTCAGTTTCCAGGCTGGCCAGAAACTTCCCATTCTCCCAATTTGTGTATCTGGTATTACAGGTGTGCACCTCTTTGAATATCTTAAATACACACCTCTAAATTACAGTGTTGGTAGGTGTGGTGGTGCAAACCTCTGGCTCTTCCACTGCCCTATCAATGCTAAAGCCAGAACTTGAGTGTCATTCTTCACAGTTGCTCTTTGCTCATTCTCTCCTCTCATCCAATTCATCAAAAGTATAATAATATACAAACCCTCCCTCCCTGTAGAATTTTCAATTAATTGGGAATAAACATATACAGGATTCAGAGAAAATAACATGGTTCCTGGGCGTGGTGGCCCCCACTGCATTTCCAGCACCCTAGGAGGCTGAGACAGGAAGAGTGCTTGAGTCCAGAATTTGAAGGCCTGCATTGGACAATGCCGGGAGACCCTGCCTCTAAAAACAAACAAAATGAAAAAAGAAACTAAAAGGAATCAAAAGGAAGTTATTGACTTTATTGATGTCAAATCTGAATTGTGAAATAGGGATGAGATTAGGGATAAAATGTTGCTCCTAAATCTGGACCTGTCATCCCCTAGAGATATTTTATCAGCTTGTCCAGGGTCAGGGCCTGCCTTTGCCTAAAGCAGAACCCAAAGAGAGCAAAGCCATACATGAGAAGAGTCTCAGTGGCCTCATCCTCCTGGGAAAGAAACTCCATCCTAAAGGATGTAGAATAATGGCAGGAATGTAGCTTAGGGTAGAGCACTTCCCCGGCACTCACAAAACCCTGAGTTCCATAACCAGCACTGCAAAAAATAAAATATTAAAACTGGAAGTACTTTATTCTTCACACTTAGAGATAAACCTATGAGAAGACCAGCCCAGAGTTTCTTCCTCAATTCAATCACAAGAGAGGAGACAGAGTTAGGAAGTGGCCAGAAATAGGGGAAGGGAATACCCAGCACAATGGCTTATGCCTGTAATCCCAGAGACTCATGGAACTGAGGCAGGAGGTTATCAAGTTTGAAGATAGCCTCAACAAGTGAGCCAGACCTCATCTCCAGGTGAAAAAAAAGGACTGAGAATGTAGCTCAGTGGTAAAGTGTGCCTGGATTCAATCCCCATGAGTGAAAAAAAAAAAAAACAACAACAACAGCAACAAAAAGATGAGCAAACAAGAAAAACCCTGCAGGATGGGTTAGGAAAATTTACTCTTTAGTTTTGTACTTGTTCACAAATGCTTTAAAATTGGCTATAATATAACCTAATTAGCAAAGCCTATTCTTCACATGAGAGAAGTCAATCCATTCCTCATCAGGGAAAAGGACCTTAACTGGACTCTTTGGAATATGCTTTCCATCAGAAACAACGTCCTGGGGAGAACACATTGAAGGTGGCAAGAGAATGAGATTTGAAGACAGTGACTCTTTCCTATGCATGTGGCAAACGTGCTCTTGAATTAAGAGTGATCATTTCAAGTCATCAGTCTTGTCATCTTTGGAAGAACATACTTGCTTCCTTTGACTCCAGCTTCTATAAACCTGATGATCACATTGAAGGGACACTCCATATTCTACTTCCCACTCAGCGCAGTTAAAGAATTTGCTATAAATGAACCCATGCCCCAGTGATGGGTCCTCTAAGGTAACCTGGAGCATCTTAGCAGATGATACTGGACCCTGAGAGCTGAAGTCAGAAAGAAGTTAACGTACTGAATGCACTGAATAGTCCACACGATGTAGATGTATGAAGCATCTTGTAGAAAAGGAAGATTCTCTTCTTTCCCTTAGGAGCATGGGTCTTACAACAAAATTTTGAAAACAATGGGAAAACAGTTTCTGAATTAAAGTCACATCAGAAGTAAGTTATCAGAGCAGAATCCACCAACACTGAGGGTGTACCCAGTAGTAATGGCTGTGAGTTTGGGTGGGAAAGTTTGGCCCTGAGTCCTCAGCTCTCCCACATGCCATGAGAACCAGCCCATCTGTGGGGAGAATATGGCCTCTTTATGGGCACTAGGAGCAAAAGATCACAAAAGTGCAGAGCAAGAGGTCCAGGTCATGGCATTCAGTGCATCCCCTCACAGGCTGGGGTTTATTTCTTGACTTTGTCACTTTCTTTGTCAGAGTGGGAGAATTCGCAAAGCCTGTTGGACCATCAGTATAATAGGGATGCTCACTTCACCCCCATTTTGAAGATGTCAAAGTTTTTACTACAATATCTAACTTGGGAAGACAGAGGTCCTTCAGGGGAACAGTGGCCCAAGGTGGCTCCTGCTGATATCCCGCCACCACAGGCAGTGCCACTTTATTCCACCTCTACCATTCCTCCCGGACTCCTCTCCCCACCCCCAGTGAGGCAGTGTCCTCTGAGATCCGACTTTCAGACTTACTTCCTATGGGATTCCACAGGATCTGCACATCACCTGCTCATACCTGAGACATCCACTGTCCTGAGTGCTGGCACCTGTCTCTAGGGCACTATGGTGTGTGTCATCTTGTTGAAGGCCAATGTTATGGTGACCTCTTGTGGGGCACCCTCACTTTCTAAGCATCCAAACAGAGGTGCATTAAATGAGGAGAGGGCCCTGCCCACACCAGCTCTCTGAGTCAGGTAGGCAGCACCTACAACTCACAGTATGATAATCCCAGGGTCTATTTAATGGTGGTTATCCAAGGTCTGGTCCTAAAGAGTCTCCCTTGTACATGGTAATGCCAGTGAGTTTATTTCAAGAACATTCCCAGGATCAAATGTGTGTAAATTCCTTAGACAACGGCTTCATCACAGAGTTCAATCCAAGCTTTGTAGCAAACTTTAGCAGTCCTGGAAGAAGATCCACATAGCCAGGTCTGATGATTCACACCTGTAATTCCAGCATATTGAGAGATTGAGGCAAGAAGATCTCATGTTCAAAGATGGTCTTGTCAAATTAGTGAGATCCTTTCAAAATAAGCAAATTGTTGTGGAAGAAGCTCAGTGGTCAAGCACCCTGGCTTCTTTCCACACAACTATTAAAAAAAGGAAAATTTAATTATAAAAAAGGTAAACCATGATGGTTTAAAATCTTGAAGAGATGAAAATGTCTCCTTGATAATGACTTCTCTGCTCTTTAAATTTTCTGGTGTGTCTTTGAATGATTTCAATGGTCCACACAGTCTTAGACCCCGGGGTGGCTCGGAAGCTCCACAGGCCATAACATTCAATGTGGACTGATCCCACCCAGGGAGGGGGCTGCTGTCCTATTACAGAGATGTGAATAGGAGGCCCAAATGACTTTCAAAGACACCTGTTCTTTCTGATTGTAGGTCCCATGACCATAATCATCAGGGGGACTGCCCTCGGGAAGGCAGCACCATGTGGTGGCCTGGAATTCTCCCACCCTTTAGGCAGTCACCTCTGCCTAATACAGAGTGGACTCTATCTGGCTTCTTCCAGGCTGGCTTATGTCCTCCCCCTCAGGACCCATGTGCTGTGCTGGGGGCTCCATCTGCAGGATTGAGTTGAATAACTTTATATGAGTT
>JAJEJO010037569.1:0-13721 GCA_020662805.1 Glaucomys volans
TTGTTAGAGCTACAAAGGATATTAGCAGCACAACTGGTGAAATTTGAATAAACCCTGAGTTTAGAAACTAGTACTGACAATATTGTTTTCATAATTCTGACAATTATGATTATAAAAATGAATGTCCCTAGTGATAAATGCTTTAGGATATAACAATGTTAATTACTCTGATCTGATCATTCCACATCATATACATGTGTTGAATTTTCACACTGTACCACATAAGCAGGCAAAATTATTATATAGGAAAATATTTCTTCAGAGAGAGAGATAGAAAATGTCTCTGTTTTGTGATGAGTGCAAGCACCTGTTATTCCACTAACTTCCATAACTCCAGCTCCTACAACTTGAACCTGGCAGATTACTGGCATTTAACGAGTAGTTGCTGAGGGAATGGATTAGGAATCAGAACATCCCTTGGCAGAAATTATCTTATGCATCTCTCTTTCCCAAATAAATGGAATATTTAGGAGTAAAAGGGTGTGATATTTTCCACTTACTTTCCAATAGAAACTCTAGGAACAATAAACAAAACAGTAAAGTGGGAATCTGGGTGGATGATATTATTTATGCAATTCTTCTGTAGATCTAAAAATATTTCAAAAGAAAAAAGGTAAAAATAAAGCTTGTTATGAGGATTAAATGTGTTAATGCCTTGAAAGGACTTGGAACATATGCCTTAAAATAATAGATTAGATATAATTATTACCACCACACAATTAAGAAGTGGCAGGGACTCCTCTATATGGCCCTGAAGACCTTATCTTTCACTCCTTAACATCTTCACTTCATCATTCAGAGTTTGGAAAATGCATTAAGACAATGGATGGAAAAGTCTATGAAATCTGTGAAGTCTATGAACTCTGGTGATTTTAAAATTCTATTCTTTCTTTACCCTTAGTGTGTGACACTTTGCCACCAGGAAGAGTATTTTCTTCTCCCCCATCCATAGCAAGCCTCGATGTAGGTGTTTCGTCACCCTACTTTAAAGAGGGGGATACTGAAAGGTCCCAGAGAAAGGAAGTAAGTTGTCCCTGGGTCACAATCTAGTAACCTGGCCAAGATGGTAACTCTGAAACTATTTCCCTGTTATATAAGAATAATATTGTCACATCTTGTGGAGAACTGCACCTTTGTGAGCGACTGCAAGCTCAGAGTCTTGTCCCCATGATGGGATGACTTTCATCGAGACCATGATAAGGTTACCGGAGCACAGGAAGCTCGAACTATTTCAATCAACTCACAAGATCAGAATTAAAACCCAGATTTCCCACTGAACAGCCCCATTCTTCTCACACTGGATTGGAGGCTACCAGGAAAAGTTTGGAAAAGGACAGTTTCTTTCACATCGTGAGTTTCCCCTGTCTGGTGGTGCTTCTTGTGGTCTCAGGCGGGGATGAGAGCCCACAACTGCCCAAAGCTGACTTGTTTCTTTTGCTAACACCCAGGGATGAGGCCAGATGCATCATGGCAAGACTCAAAGCAACCAACTGCATCTCATGCCATCTCTCCTACAGATGGCATTTTTCTTACATCTGATGCTAAAAATTATTTTTTTCTCCCCATCTGAAAATCCTGAAGGAAAGGTGGGAAAGGGAATCTCAGCTGGCCTTGAATCTTGGCTCCTACACAAATCCAGATACAGTTCCTGAGTCTGCTTCTTCTTAATGGTTCCATTTCTTTAATAACATTTCCAAAGATTAAGTAAATTCATTAAAAAATATATATATCTATGGGTTGGGTAGCAATGAAATGTTTCTGCTCAACCTTAGCTTGTATAATGGAACCCTAAAAGTGTGGATCTGAAATTCATTTTTTATACTGACGTGTATATTCAAATTTGTTTCACTGATTAAGTATGAAAAACACAGATATAGGTGGTGTATCCCTGAGGTACTAACTTCCCAAGCAAGAGAAGATGTTGTTGTGTTTCAGTAATGCTGTGGGATGAAAATCTTAAGTTAATTAGAACTGGAAGACATTAGTTTGGAGAAAAGGATCCTAAAAATATGTCAGCCCCAGTTTCCCTACCTGTAAAATAATCTATGAGTTTATTGTGAAAGGTGAATAGTATAATGGATGAGAGAGAAATAGGTTTCTATGAATAATATTTAACTGAAGAATGTTCCAAAGTCAGCAGTGGTGCCCTTAGACAATATTTTCCTCCCCTGACCCACCCCAAGTGTCATAGCATGAAGACTTTGATTCCTGGTTTACCTTCTCACCAGTGTTGCACTTGACGTTCCTAAATGGGGAAAGAATTTTCCCAATAACTCATGTAGATATGACAAAGGATACTGGAGGAACCCTGAGTTTTAAAATGAAAAAGGAAATGCAGGTTATTTTAAGCAAATGGATGACGGCGAGTGAGACATTTTTTTAAATGTCTCCTGTTTTATGTTTGCTTTTTAAATTTTTAGTTTTAAAAGAAAGGAATAGTATAGAGCCAGAGGAGCTCAGAATACCTCATGAAGTTGTAGAATAATAAAAAAATTTAATCTGATCCTATTTGGGGTTCCTCTGAGCAACTAAAGGATGTCAATGTATTCCATTTACCATTACATGTTGACAGAAGTAATCATCAACTTCCAGTTTTATGTATATAAACTGGCTTTATGATTTGTTCAGGAAGCAATAGTACAAATCAGGTGCCCCCCTTCATTTTGTACTTTCATTGTAAATAATAAACTCAATCCACTTAAAATTTTACAACAGGGATTTTCATATTTGCCTGAAGGTAGTAATTTTTCTACAAGTTCAAAGCTAAGTGTTATATGGCTATTCTTATTTAACTCATTAAAATTTCTTTATGGTAGTCAGTAAAGACTCATGCAGCATTTATGCAAAACGAATAGGAAATGTGTAAAATACACATACACTAAGAAATTATAAAATATATTTTTCTATTTCTTGGCAGTCTTTTAACAATAACGACTTTCATTTATTAATTACTACATTTTACCAGGTATCACATTTCACGCGATGGGAGGCACTTTTACCACACTATCTCCACTTCTTATAAATCTTGAAGGTAGATACTTGTGCATCCATTATACAGAAGAGAAAACCAAGGCCCACGGAGTTTATCACTTCAGTGTCCCTCTGCTGATAAGGTGATTCTTTCTGCAATATTCTGTCATTCACCACCACTAGCTGCAAGTGTCTATCATGTCACTGGTTGCTGGGGCGTGGTGGGGGGCGCTTTGGGTCACATTGTATATTTCACATTTACTGGATATAGCCTTTTTCTTTCTTCCTTTCTTTTAAAATATGTGTGACACATTATCCCTTCAGGCAGTTCCACAGAATTCCAAGTGTCAGAAACAGTTAATACTAATACAATTGGGGAAATACTGAGTAAGCGTTTCCAGTCCACAACTTTTGATTGAACCCAGTGCACTTTGCCCAGTTTGTTTTAGCTTAATTTCTGTGATGTTTCAAATTTCTTTTAACTTCTTGAGAGAAGTTCACCTACCGCGAAGCCGAGTCCCAGGTATACAGTAGGCACTCAATGAATTCTACATAAAACTGCATAACTTAGTTTAAATATTTCCTTCTAAAAAAAGGCTTGGTTAGTTAAATCAGCATACTTAAGGATTTGAAGATAGTACAATTGGTGAAGAATTTGTCTCTAAATGTAAGGACCTAGGCTGGGGGTTGGGTTGGGGTGGTGGGTGACTAACTATGATACCTCTGGAGATGGACACTACTAGGCAAAATCACCTAATCGTATCTTGCTTCATCTGCCCTCACCCCCACCCTCCAGCTCTCTAGGGCGGCGAGAGGACCAGTAGGGCATGGGCACCGACTCCACCATGGCGCATTGGGAGGCACGTTGAAGTTCGGAGGAGCATGTTTACCAGCAAACAAAGAGCGGAGCGATCCCAGGTCCCGGGACCAACTGCAGCTGCCTTTAGAAAATGCAAGAGCCGCGGTGACAAATGGGCATTCCGCACGCGAACAGACAGACACACCGGATCTGCGGCTCCCCCCAGCCTTGCCGACGGGTCCAGTTACCCAGCCCTCAGCCTCCCGCCAGCTCTCCGGAGTCGATTCCCCCATGACCCGCCGGCAGCACGGGCGTCTCAGCCCCAAGAACTTTCCCATTCTTCTCCGGGTTGGGGACGGGGAGGGGGAAAGGTGGGAGTCTCCAGGGAGCTCCATCACGGTACTTGGCCGGCTGCCCTTCCCAAGTCCATCCGTGAGCCTGGGGCGCCTCGCGGAAGCATCCCGGGAGCTAGTCCCAGGCGGTAACGCGGAAAGTCGCGGAGCGGGAGGAACAAAGGGAACGAGCGGGCCGGGGAGGATGCTGCGCTCCCCTCCGCCCCACCCAGCCGGCTCGCGGGCGCTGCCCGGCGAGCAGGTAGCCGGGCCTTCAGCTCTGCAGAGGTTGTGTGTTCCAGCGAGGTACACAAGGACTCACTTCCGTGGGGCCAGGCTCCCAGATTCCCCTCCCCGCCACTCACAACCCGTTTGCTTTCCTGCAGCCCTGCTTCCAACGGGGCCCGAGTGCTCCCCTGCGTGCCAGGCGCGGTACCAGGCGGGGACTGTGCAGGTAACCCTCGGAGGAACCAGGGCTGGATGGAGGCGGTTGCTGGGGGGAAACAAGCCTTTTTAGGCATCCGCGCCGCCCCACGCAGCCCAAGTCTGCAATCACTCTCTTCTCTGCAAGAGGCAGGGCTCGCGCGCAGCCCGGAGCGCCCCGCCTGCGCTCGCCGGCGGGCGGAGCTGCCCGGTCGGGGGCGCCGGGAGGAGGCAGTGTAACTTCTCAGTGCCCTGCTCCCGCTCGCTAGGTGAGCGCAGGCCTAGAGGGAGGCAGAGGGGGATAGTGGAGGGGGAAAGGGACCCCGGGGGTGAGAGGGGGCCCGCGGAGCTCCGGGGCAGGGCGCGGCACATCCTCTGGGTACCGGCCCAGAGGCGCCGCCTCGCCCCGGGGCTCTGGACCACGGTTCTTTCAGCAGCCAGTGCCACCCGCTCCACCGCCGCGCTGCCCGAAACTATGAAGCGCGCCGGGTGGAGCTCAGCGCAGCCCGCCCAGGCTCCAGGGGCCGAGCCCTCCGCCATGCCCCGCAGCGGCCGCCTCCACAGAACTGCGCTGGTCGGGAAAGGTGATCCCGCAGACCGCCCGGGACGCAAATGGAGGGTCGCTGCGAGCCTCTGGGTGGCACGAGGAGATAGTCGGGGCAGCGCCAGCAGAATTGGAGCCGCGCGCTAGGCTCCCGCAGCCTTCAAGTTCCGCGGCGCGCGTCTGGCGCCCCCGCCCTGGGTCCGCGCGCCATAGGGCGTTCGTGTGAGTGTGAGAGGGAACGGCGCGCGCGCCCGAGCGGCGGCCAGGAAATAAAACGTGAGACGCACCTCTTGGACTTCAGCGCCGCGCTTCTCCCGGAGCGCCGAGGTGTGGAAGCCCGGCGTGGGGAGAAGGTTAGTGAGGGACTGCGTGGGGATCTGGCGCTGGGCGACATCTTTCCCGGTGTGTCTGCAGCGTGTGCGCTATTCAGCACGGAGTTAGACTTCAGCGATGAGCAGTCGGACCTGAGTGTGTGCGGACCTTTGAGGGTGGTTTGGGGAGAAGCAGGACATTCCGGAGAGGGTGAGTGAATTGGAGAGTTTGCGCTTTGGGGTCGCATGGACAGTTTGCCCCTATGGCTCAGTAAGGATATTTTATTTGGTTCTGGAAGGGAGTGAAAAATTTTGTCTGTAAAACTGCTCTCTTAAAGCTTAAAGTGTGTTCTGCTGCTTTCTTGTTCTCTGTAGCTACAATGTTTAGGAGCACAAGGGATCTTGAGAATCCAAAAAAGCCGAGTCTTAATTCTTATACACTTGGCAAGTGGAAAACTCTGCTTTGGTGGTGTTCTACTTTCCTCTGTGCACAAAGTAGATGCATTTGATGCATTCCTTTGAGTACCTAATGTGACATCCATCTCTTTTGGATTTGCCCATGCTAGTGCTGAGAAGTCAAAGCAAGTGATGCCTTCCAAAGAGAAATGAATAGCTGTGTTTGGAGAAGCAGTGCTTTCCAGAAATTTAAATGAGACTTTTTTTGTGATTACCTTCCAGGTCTCTATTCCTAGTACCATGTTTTCTTTGTGGGGCAGAACTTCCAAAGCTGTTTTAAAATCTGAGAAGCGCTCTGGAGGCTGAGGGAGTAATGCTTAGCTGGATTTTTGTAAACTTATATTAATTGGTCATGCTAAACATTTGGCAAGAAGTAAATCATACTTGATTGAAATCTTTGTCTCCTTGACCACTGGATGTTCTAACCAAAAAGGGGCATGGTGGTCCTCCACATAACGCGCCTTCCCAGGTGGCAGAATCATTGGTAGGCTTCCAACACATTTTTTTGTGTATGGTACTTTCTAAAGCACATTTTAAAAAGACCTGTGTTGTTTGATCATTAATATTTCAGAAATTGTGATAAACTTTTTTTTTACCATTTTGAAATATAATTTATGACTAAGAAAGAACTAAAACAAAGTATCCACTTGTTGCCTGTTTAGGCTTAACACCACTTTTCAAAGGAAAACTGATGTGTGACCTTGAACCTCTTTTTATCCACTCCCCTTCCACCATCATTTTTCTGTAAAATTGACAACCAAAATCTTTACAGCACTTGAAGTCATGCATTTTGTACTAATGTGCTAGAAAAACTGTTGGCTATGGTGATTGGATACTGTGGCCAAAATGGAGAAAAACTTTAGTAAGCGAATTGCCTTGAAGTTCACAACCGTGGTTCAAAAAGGCACTCAGTCATGCAGGAATTTTTGATGCAATTCTTAGTTGCAATTGATGGAAATTGTAGCATTTTGCATTTTGCTTGGTGCAGTTGAAGCTTCTGGAGTTTTGAGCTAAATCTCTTGTAGCTATTTTGATAAGAGCCTCGCCTCTTAGTGAAGTTTTGAGCTCCACAATTTAGAGTGCATTTGGAGACTGGTGGAGAGAGTTCAGAGGAAAGACCAGAATTTGTTTATTATGTGGTACCCACAATGTAGGAAGTAAAGGTAAAGAACTGAAGATATTTAGACTTAGAGGACTTAAGATGACTTACCATTTGAAAATGTGTGATGATTTATTATGCAGAAAAGGGCAATCATTTGTGGTAAGTTTCTGATGAGGATAATTAAGAGGGAAAGAGTTCACTGGAAGGCGAACACAAAGCTGAGTCTTTGAGTTGTTATCAATCTAACCAGCAACAGCAAGATTGGTTAAGTAGTGAAGAGGCTGCTGAGAAATTCCTGTACATGCTTGTTTCTAGAGCTTTTTGTCCCCCCTACTCCCTTTCTGAGCATCTTCTCTTTCTGAGATGATTGACATGTGTGTCTCTGATCAACTGCTTATACTAACTGAAATTTTCTCCTGTAGGTCTAGAATTTATTCCAGCATTTCTCAAGTGCTTAAATCTCTAAAATGACAAACTCATCCCTAGGTTTCTGCAGCTTCTGCTGAGGTAAATAAATCTTGAAAAACTTAGAGATATTTGTCCTCTGGGAAACTTAATTTGCAAATTGTCTCATTCATAATACTCTGAATAAAAATATGTGTGATAATAGGAAGTCATTTACAAACTGCATTTTCTTCTTAAGTATACTGTATTGTGTTATTCTAGATCGACTGTTTTTCCTCCTCCGGAATATTCTGTAATATGATCTTAAAATTTAATTGTTTAAATTAAATGTTTTATTCCTTGCTTAAATGTCTAATGGAAACAGTGCCCTCATGGTAGGTGTATGTAGAGTTTTGATTTTTTAAACACTGAAAGCTGAAAGCGTATCCTTTTGTAGAAATCTGTGGCATGAAATTCACAAATGAGTATAAAACAAACAGTTGCATTGAATCAGACACTAATTTTGGAATCAGGCAGGTGCAGGTGCATGTTATGTAGAAATTTTCAAAATTCTTCATACCAGCTGTTGATGCTGATGCCAGTGACTGAATGGGATGTGGAAGATGACCAACTGCTGTTAGCAGATTATCACACTTTCCATTGAACATAGCTGCCATTTTTCTGAAAGACCTGCTTACTACTTTGGAGAGATTTCTTTGTAAACATTATGAAGTACACAGTGCAAAGACGGAAGCATAAGGGAAAATGGATTTATTATGCCTTTTACCCATCTGAAATTCCCAGCAACCCCTTGAATTGACAGCTAACCATTGCAATTCAGAGTATATACTTGGAACCTACCTTGTCAAGATGTAAAATGTATTTAAAGGGCATGAGGTATGAACTGAGCAGTCTTAAGGTTTTGCAGGAGCTGGTGATCTGGTCCAGTACCAGCATCAATCAGTCCTAGCCCTGCCACTTGGTTAATGCTGAGTCCTAACAGTTGTTCTACAGGGTCTGTGCTGTCCCATGGTCCCAAATGCCTTCTGGTTTGGGGGAGGAATTACTTTGAATGACAGTGACATCAGTAGCCACTGCCCCATCTGGGGGAGTTCTATCTCCATACAACTGTTCTTTGTCTGCCCTCCTGGCCTTTGCTGCCCCCTGTGGTCCTCTTTAGGAAAGAATTCTGAATTCAAGGCACTCATGCCTCTAAAAAAGTTAGAAGGGTATGAGGGCTGGGTTTTCAGTTTTGTCCTGGATTTTCTTAAAGAATAAAGAAAGCTGTTGCCCCTGCAGTGACCTGTCCTGGAGGAAGTCTGATGAGACTCACCAGAGTTCAGTTTCCAGGACTGTAAAAGGAAGGCCTAGATTCAATCTCCAAGGTGACTTGCTGAGATTCCTTAAGATTGATGATTATATGCTCTGGTGCACTTAAAAGCTAATTTCCCTGCAGCCCCAGGAGGGGGTAGCAATTCAACGAATAATAATAGCAACTGATGTGCACATTTTATGCACCACACCCTGCCATTTCCTTTGCATAGATTATCAAGGTACACTTTAGCTCCAACTAGGGGAGGTATTATTATCCCCATTTTACAGGTGAGAAGACTGAGCTTTAAGAAGAAGTGCCTTGGCAGAGCAGGGATTTGGACCTGGGTCTTCTTCATCCAGAGCCCATACTGTTAGATTGAGATCCATTCTACAGAGGGACAGGTAGCAACCCCTCCCATCATTATGTCATACCCAGAGACTGGCCATGACTGAGAGCTTTCATTTCATGGTTTAAACCTTGGTTGAGCTTGCTGGGTTGAGAAAATTGTGCCCAAGAGAAGGTGAGGGCAGGGGAACCTGTGTGTCCAGATAGCACATTTCATCTGCAAGCAGAAAATAGCTTGAAGTGCAACTTAAAATATGGGAAATTTGGAATATTCAGGCACTCAATATTAGGATTAAATTCTGACTAATATGAAAGGGGTCATATCAGGTGAAATTTCCATAGAAAAAATTTTGGCTAAGATTTGTGAAAATTATCTATCCACTTTGAGTTATTAGGTTGGTGAAGAGATTGAGCTCAGAAAGCAGTCTCCTGGGATGTTTAGAAATATATTGGCTAAAGCATTAGAGAATACTCTATAAAGAAAAATCCTGCAATCTTGATTATAAGTCTCTGTTTTCAGAAGTTTATAATTCACACATTAAGTTCTATTCTGTGCTGCTTCTAGTATTTGAGCCTGAGAGGAAAACGCTTTATTAAATTTCAAACAATTGGTTTTTAGTGTTCAAATTATACAAATTTTTCAAGTGGAGGTGCTTGCATGTGGGTAATTGTTGTGGTTTCTAAAATGACTTAGCTTTAAATTAAATTTGGGAAAGGGGAAATCTCTTAGAAAATCCAATAGTTTCCATTATTCAGAAATAAATTTGAAAAGTAGCTTCTTTGAAAGCACAGTGATGATTTTTCTGAAATGGAAGAATAATATTATGGACTAAAAAAAAAAAAACCTGTATTTGTGCCTCTGACCACAATAGGTAGAAAAAGTACAGTTAATATAGGATTTGTTAAATTTAGTTAATCCAGTTACAAAATGGAGCCATAAGTATATGATTAAATGAATTACTTTTTACTATTGGAAGAAAGATCTTGCTATGTAAATTATATTTCCACCTTGGCAAAAATATATCCCATTTAAAACCTCTACATGTAAGAGGACTGTTCTTCAAAACATACCTGCACATTCACACACATTCAGAAATACAGGAACAATAAGTCCCTTCACTAATGTGTTCTTGCATTAGCAAAATTAGGAGTGAGAACTTGAATTAAGATACTTGAGCATTAATGGTCGGGATTTGCGGCTGTTGAGCAACAAAATCAGGCCTAGAGCCCAATCCTTCTCACTGAGAGAACATACTTTTTCTTATATTATTTACTTTTTTTTTAATATACATATGGTACTGAGAACCGAACCCAGGATTGTTTTAACACTGAGTTACATCCCTAGCCCTTTTTATTTCTTATTTTAAGACGGTCTCATTAAGTTGCTAAGGCTGGCCTTGAACTAGTGATCCTCCTGACTTAGCCTCTGGAGTAGCTGAGATTCCAGGCATGGGCACCCAGCTTATATTACTTATCTCTCGAAAAAACTGTGTGGCTTGTAGGAAAATATTTACAGTTTAAACTTAACTCCTAATTTCTTATAAATAGGACAAAAATGGAAAAACAATTCTTTTATTTATGTGAACATATATGGGTGAGCCTGCATATTTGTAAATATTCTTAATGACAAACGGCATCTTCAGGGACCTTTGATGATATACAGAATTTTTTTTGTTGGTTTGTTTTCTGTTTTTGTTTTTGTTTTTGTTTTGGTACTGGGGATCTAACCAGGATTACTTCTCCACTGAACCACATCCCCATCCATTTTTATTTTTTATTTTGAGACAGGGTCATACTAAGTTGCTTAGGGCCTCACCAAGTTGCTGAGTCTGACCTTGAACTCCTTGGACTCCTACATGGGCCTCCCCAATCACTGGGATTATAGGTTGGTAGCATTTGGCTACAGAATGTTTTTAAATGGTGAGACTCACTCCTGAGAGAGGCACACTGGTAGGGCATCCAGGAGGCTGGACCAGGGCTGGGGTTAGGGTTAGGATTAGGGTTAGGGTTAGTCCCACCTACTTGCTGGCTCTTCCAGCAAGCAGTACAGGTGATTCAGCCTGTCTCCTGAATAACAGATTACTATTCGAATTTACCCTGAATCATAGTGTCTTCTGATCTCTAGATAATAGGTTAAAGAATTCAAACAGTAAGCCCAAGAATTTTACTTTTTAAAAATACTAAACTCCGTAATTCCCAAATTAAGTTTTTAGTACAGTAATTTATGAGTAAATGGCAACTGGACAAGTGTGGCATATTTTTAAAAAACATGTTAGCAATTATGTATATAATACATATATAATCTGCACATAGGTCTATAATTTCAATTTTTCAAAGGGCAGTTCCCCACCCTACCTTGAGTCATAGTTTAATTTAAAAAAAAATTCTTCCAATCAACGTTCAATATTAGTTGATGAAAGAGTTAAACTAATTAAGTAATTTGCCTAATTTAACACAGTCAGTCTTTGGTGTCTGCAGGTTCCGCATCCACAGATTCAATCAACTGGGGAATGGAAGTATTTGAAAACAATTGCATCTGTACTGATCATGTACACTCTTTTTTTTCTCATCATCATTCCCTAAACAATAAACTATAACAATGCTTTACGTAACAATTACAATGTATCAGCTATGATAGATAATCTAGAGTTGATTTAAAAGATGTGCCAAGTTTCTCTGCAAATATTAAGCCATTTTTATATGAGGAACCTGAGCAACCATGAATTTTGGTATCCATGGGGGTCCTGGAGCCAATCTCCTGTATGGGGACAAGAAGGATAATACTCAGTATAACAACAGTATAAGTGCCAATGATTAAGTGCCTTCATTAATCATCTGAGGTAGGAAATTTTCAAAAATTACTTTTTTTTATATAGAAAAATATCTATAAGGTATGCTTTAAAATAATGTGACTGCTTCCCTAAGTTTAATCCAAGCATATCTATATTTTGTTCATTCTACTCTTTGTACCATGGAAATGCAACATACCACACTGTATTATAATCATACCCTAGTAATACCCCACGTATCACTGTTGGGTACACACACAAAAAACTCAAATTCATTTTTTTGGTTTGGAGTTTTCTCCAATACTACCCCATGACTATTAAGCACAGTATTAGATGGAAAACCAGAAGTGTGTATGAGAAAAGCTTTAGGCTGTATTACATAATATGCTTCTTAAGGAGCGGTCAAAAGAATCCTACATCAAGGAAACTTCATTGTTTCTACAAAACCCAATTTTCCTGTGGAACCCCAGGAATTTAATCAAGTGCATGTTTTACTGTGAAAACTGAACTAACTCAAATTATCCCAAATCTCCATGTCAGTCTGTCTCACGGTGGCCCAAATTGAATGTCCATTTAATAATACAAATTAAATCTGTCTTGTACTTAGCAATACAGGTGTGGACAATCATAGGTGAGTTGATAATGTTGAGAGATAAAGTAACCATGCAAATGGCTTATACACTTGGTCTGGGAATTTCCATGTTCATGTGGTACCTGAGCAACATCCCCTGAATGTTTAATGTGATGGTATAACATGCAGCCAGATGTCAGGGTGCTACCCTCCAGGTCTCTGCTCAATCTAGACAGCAGGAACTTGATCAAAAGGCCATTTGTACCTTCATTCCTTGCTGAATTGGAAGGTACACCTATACTGATTAATTTGTTACCCAGGGTATGTACTTCCTATGAACCCACATGTTCTTTTCTCCCAACTAACTATTCAAGTTGTGTATGCGTTCAGAAGTAGAATAGTACATCAGCCAAAAAAAAGTCATGTGTTTTTATTTTCTTGATCTAAATTTTTTATATCAAACAGAAAACAAGGATTGACAATTGCAATAAGATATTCAAATACTGCTCTTGTTTATACTTTGTAGTTACTAAGTAATCCATTTTTTTCCAGAGATGAGTTAAGCCCCTTGGTATGTTCAACTGGGTACTTCAGAATATTTCTTTTTCCTTTGGTCCTGACAGTTTCCAGGATGGGGGTATCAGTGACTAAGTCACAGGCCCCATTGTCTATGATGAAAGAATGGGAGACAACTATTGAAGTTCACCAAAAGAAGCTCACAGCTACAAGTACTTGTTGAGCATCCAGGTTCTTGAGCACCTTGTCATTGAACAAGACAAGTCTGGAACTCACAGGCCATCATGTCTTTCAGTGTGGAGGTGAAGGGGGCTGGTTTCAGTATGCCCACCCTACCTCACTGTTGGCAGAATCTGCAGAGGCTCAAGTCCATTATGTAAAAGGGCATGGTGTTTCCATTTCACCTTATGAGCATCCTCCTGTGTATTTCAAATCATCTCTGGATGTCTCATACAATGTAAATCTTTGTTAAATAGGTCTTATACTATATTATTTAGGGAATAAAGACAAAAGTCTTTACACGTTCAATATAGATGTAATTTTTTTTCAAATATTTTCCATCTGTGCTTGGTTGACTATAGATACAGGATGTGCAGAACTGAGGTCTGGCTGCATAAAAAGTGTGTGTATTATATGTCATATATATATGCGTGTATTATATGTCATATATGTATTCATATACATATATATAAATGAATGTAAATCTTTTTCCACATTTACTTTCATGTGTTAGCATTCTTGTCAGTTCCCTGTATGATCACCTATCAGATTTCATCAAATTCCAAGTAAAAAATGTCAAAGTGGAACAATACCCCCAAACCAAGGGCAGAAGCCTGAGAAGGAACATGAGAAGCAAACTTGGTC